>MJUU01065739.1:29303-44859 GCA_002080025.1 Modiolus philippinarum
TTTTACAAGAACGTAATATCAAAGATACTGTAAAGGTAATATCTGCAGATGTCCATTTCGACAACTTATGTCTCTTTGCGAAACAAGTGGAAGACCATAAACCGATATTTATTTTTAATTTATGTTTTGCTTTTATCATAATAGAAGACGCAAAATTACGATGTCCTACTATTAACGTACATTGTCATCTTAAAATCATTAGACCTAGGTCACCTGGTGGACCAATAGTCTGCAAAGGGTGAGAACATCAGCTCAATAGGCTTGCGTCCCTTACAAAATGACAAATTCATCAAAAAATTACACCTTATTAAGCTCTGTTGATATTTTCAATTATGCTGATTATATGTATATTTTTATATGTCATGCTCATGGTTTACTGATATTCTTCGATCTGTTAGCATGTTATACATCTTGAATTTTCTCATTTTACCACAAAAGCATGCTTCCTTTATATATATTTGCATGTGTATTTCTTTCCCCATTGTGAATGAATTAGGATGCATTCTGACATTTTGTTTACGTTTTGCGACGTTATTAGCAGACAATAAACCTCATTGCGTGTTGTTGTTTGTTCCCTTTAGAAGAGAAGATTAAAAGTATTTTATATTTCCAAATTTAAACAATTGTACATGAATACAATAACATATCACTCCACCACTGAATGAATATGAAAAAAGTAATAAAGTAATAAACAGTCATCAGAAAAATATTATTCTGTATGTATTTGATATAAACGCACTAATGCTTGATAACGCCTGTTTGATAAAGTTAAGCTTTTGTAAACTTAAACCGGAGACAAGCATTTTCGTACCTCATCTAGAGTATCCAGCAGCATTACATCGTCTTCTAACAGGTCCTACATGGATAATAAATCAATATGAATTCAGTCCACTTGTAGACTATCAATTTCGTCAGAATGACACGATTCCGAAAAGCGTGTTTAGGTAATGAGACCATAGCAGTGATTTGTATATTTGATTGTAATAACTCGACATTTGTTTTTGTTTTCCTTTATAAATTTAAGTTTTCTTCTATTTATACCAGCTCATCTGGTCAGGAGGGCTTTTTGAGATCCCACTATCAGTGAGAATGGGTCTGTAGTCCGTCTATTTTACACTGTTCAAAAATATTTTCCTCTACAACGGCTGGGCAAAAATAAGACAATCTTAACCTTATAGTTTCATCATATCCCGTGAGTCCAAGATTTAACTTTAACATTCATGTAAAATAGAAGAAAGTATACATTTCTTCTATAATCTGCATATTGGTCTTGCAAACCCCATTTCTGAGTGAAAAGTATATAGATGTTTTATTTTATATTTAGTACTAGAAAGTGTCACAAACATGTGCCGAGAATGCATCATGTAGGCGAAATACCGTTATGCTTGAAATAAGTTCTAAAAACATGTTTTAACTTCTTCCAATCTTGTAAGTTGTATCTCTAAAACATTTGTTTTTGATAACAAAACACAGAAATCACTGTGAATTTAGTTTCTGCATATGACTATTTTGACAACTTATGTTTCTCAGTACAGATCACATCAAAACATTGGAAAATCTATAAACCAAAAATTTTGTTAAATCTGATAGAGAACATATAACCAAAAATATCCGATTGAAAATCCAAAATCAGCTAGTAATCTGCAATTTTATTGGTACAGTAATGAAATATCTCAAGCTTAAATATATGCCATCGTTTTTCTAGGGATAGTGAAATTGTGCATTTAAATGAAAATTTAACATAACATACGGCTACTAAATAAGTATATCGTTGGCTATATTTGTCTCATTTTATTCATTTGGTTTTGAGGTTTCCACTTTGTATTCCTTAATTCTTTTTTAGTGCTTCGGCTGCTGACGAGACACAAGTTATCATTAACGTGCTTTTATATCGTGACATTACTCAAAGTCAATCTTTTTTGTGTAAATAAAGTGGTTATACATTTACCTGTTGTGTAAAATCATTTACGTGCTTTTATATCGTGACATTACCCAAGGTCAATCATTACTGTGTAAATAAAATGTTTATACATTTACCTGTAACGTACTTTTATATCGTGACATTACTGAAAGTCAATCATTACTGTGTAAATAAAGTGGTTATACATATACATTTACCTGTTGTGTAAAATTACGGATTTCTGAAACTCGAAATACTCCTGTGGTATTGGAACATGAAAACAGTCTGACAAGTGTCTGGTCAGTTAGATCACCACTCTAAAAATAATTTCTCAAATAAATTGGAAATCATTTTTGAAATTTCAAATTGTTCTTTGAAGTCATTTACATAAGAAAACTAGTGTACATAATTATACAACTTTGCAAAGTAGTGGCACAATAGTAGTGCTATTGTTACTTAATATCTTTCAGATAATATAAGGTACTAATACAAATTCTATCATAATTGTATGTTACTTGCAAAATCAAACCAAATAAGAAAATTGATAGAAAATGGACGGCATATTTAGCGGGAACATGATGTTTCTTAAGTTTCGTCAACAAGAATTGTAGATAATAGTCCATAGTATTTTAGGAGTTTGTGTAAAGTACTTGAAAAATTGAAACATTGGTCCCTACTCAAGATTAAACAAAAGCACGTTTGATTTAACAGTTTGTATCGTGAAATCACAAACACCGCAACAGTCTCTATTTTCCCAGGACAATGTGATGAGCTATGTAAAAAAATGTTCCCTTATGACCAAAAGCCCTAAAACCGTATAAATATTTCGACTAAGTCGTAAGACTGGACCAGGATGAACAAATTTACCTGTCTTTTTGAAACTTTGGCATATATATCTCTACCTCCGAGTAAATCCCAGAATTGTTCGGTCTCCTTGCCTTCTCCAACTGTCGTTACATGACTATATGAAAATTATAAATACCTATTAATCATATTCACACTATTTTGATAGTGATAAATAATAATTTTAAAATGATTAGAAATATTAAACAACTTGTAAATATGCAGTAGCAAAAAGCTACCTTAAAAATAGTGAATAATTTGTTAATACGCAGTGACAAAAAACCTAGCTAGGTTGTATCGTTCAAATGTTTGATTACGTCACGATATGCTCAAACGTCACGATATGCTCAATGGTCACTTGAAGATAATAAATAAGTTTTGACTTCTCCCTGATATTTAAAAAAATGATAAGCATTATTTCCATTAAATAGTGCTATAGTATTCCCTGGTCTTCCCTTTTTTGACCAGAAGAGAGCATCTTTAGACCAAGGTTCTCATTTCTAAATGGACTATTTTACTCATCTGGTGCTCAATGGCGGAATAGAATTATGCAATATATCAGAAAACAAATGAGGTACTTATATAAATCCGAAATCAAAGTCCGTCACGAAACATGTGAGAATTCTTGCAAGTTATTTGACTTAATTGAATGTTCAGTTCACAAAGTTACATAATCTACAAATGCATATAACCTTTTACACTTTTAATTTTCTGTATTGGGTTTAGTGTTCTCGATACTGTCGTACGGATTTTCCTAACTGGTATCTCCCTTTAATTGCTTCGGATTTTGGTTGTCACCTTTATTTGTAAGACAACATATGAATCCTACCTGTTAGGTGAAAGAAAGGTAGATAGGTTCTGTGCCGTATTTAATTCTGCTTTGACAGAAGCCTGCAAAAATTTATTTAAAGAAAGTAATAGCATTTTCTTGGACAAAATCATTAAAATTAGAACTATCTATAGAGCTTAAAACCTGTGAGTTTTGTATCCTCAGCTTACAGCGTCACCTTCAGTAGTAGCCTGTACAGTCAAACTGTTAACAGTGCATGTAGTTCAATGTTAGGGTAATAAATCGAGGGCGTTTTGTCCGTGTAAGCTGTCAATCAATAATTATCATTCAGTATTTAACAAGTGTCAAGATATGTTTTTATGGTGTATATTTTAGACCATTTTGACACTGACAATACTCCATCACAGGTATTCACAAAATTAGTATTTACACTTTTCAAACATTGAGATACAACCTGTAGTAGAGTACACAAGTCTTTCGAAATGCTTGAACATACTGAATATTTTACGAAAGGATATGGAGTAAATGAACATGAGACCATACCACATATGTTAACTCCAACTGCAATAATTATTAATGAGCTGTATTGACATTTCGGAAATGTATTCCTCATCAGCAGCACTAGAGCCCAAACAAGGAAAATCCATAATTTAAAAAAAAATGTTTAAATTGCATAAAACCAAACAAATCCGAATAATCAGTAATATCAAATATAGCTATGGACAAAACTACGATGGAGGGAGTTAATCCTTCGGTTCAAGAATTTACATAAATTTAGATAATAGTACAATGTAATTGAACAAAGTGTACACATGAGATATTATATCATGTACAAGTACACCATTTCTAAGAAAAATACAGCATACATCTCTACCACGGGGAATTGTTTTACCGACTCCACACTGCAATAAAAGACAAACTCCTGTTTTAAATATTTTACGAAAGGATATGGAGTAAAGGAACATGAGAATATACCACGCATGTTTACTCCAACTGCAATAATTTTAATGATCTGTATGGCCATTTCGGAAATTTATTCCTCATCAGCAGCACTAGAACCCAAACAAAGGAAATCTGTTTTAGTGGCTTAATACATTACTTATTTGCAAAACATGACCGTAAGCAATTAAAGTTATATTCATACATTGGTTATCTAAATATTTATATATTTTTAATTATAAATTGAGACTTTTTATATATGTTGTCTCATTTTCACAAAGAATTGGGAAATTAATGATATAAATTGATCTGATTATTTTAAGAATCAACGTACATTATTTTTTCATAATTGTATGAAAAATTGCATAAAAGAAATCTAACAAATACTTCTTGCAGAAATTCAAGTTATCTCACTTTAAACTAGTAGAAAGTCCATTACCTGTCAAAAAATGACTTGCATTTATTTCAATATTTAACGATGCAATTCAAACTTTGATATTTGGGGTATTTCATAAAAGTGGTGTACTTTATGATAAGATCAATAAATATTCTAGCTCTTGTGTTAACACAACAAAAAGGAAAGTTATCTCCTCTACCACAGGACGACTACCTTAATAGCAATTAAGTTATCACACGGCAGCATGATTCCCAATTATTATGTTATTATGCCATTTTAAAGATAACTTATAGATAGCGAATTATCTGTTAAATTTAGTACTACATACGTACATTTCAACAACTTATGTCTTTTCAGTGCAATTAAAGATAAAGTATTTGAGAGACGGAAAATCAAAAACAATAAGAGGCTTACAAATACCGCCACAATTAGCCAGGACACAACTGTGCAACAATAAGATTCTCATTAATTGTACATATTGGATTTCATAACTAATATATCGCAAATTATCGAATAATAAGTTTTCGGGCCAGCTCCGACAAAGTGAGAATTCAACAAAGACAGATGGAAGCATGCAGTTAAAATATTATGATTTGGCTTGTATCATTTTGTATGTTGCTATGTATTCTGACTATTATTATTCAGAATTCAAACAAGTTTAGAACGAATCCATGGTGACATGAATTGTAAAAGTCGCATCGAGTATTGGAAATCATTAGTACAATTTAATGATGAGGTCAAACCAAAGAAATAAATACATTCCTCAAATTAGCAAAAAACATGTAATAAAGGGTAACGTCTGTTCATTTTAGAATCACAATAGAAAGTCCAGGCGATGTAACATTATAAGTAAGAACCGAATCGTACGTCTAAAAAAGAATGGTCAATGGCAACTTCAGAAGCACTTAGACGGCAGAGAAGGGAAAAATTGAGATACATATACTAATGAACAACATGGACTTACAATTTTCACGAAACACATCAACAAGTGCTTTTTATTAAATTGATTGCATAAAAACACTTCAATTAATATTATCGTTTAATTGTTATTTTTACAATTTCGATATCATTACCTTTCCAATCCATATGTAAATGTCATCCCTTGTCCTTATAAGAAACACATCATACGAGTTCAGAGATTTGGACGTGAATTCGACCTATAAATCATAAGACTAAGACTACTTACACATATTAGACATAAAGAGTAACAATTAAAGCGTTTTAAATTGCTTGGAAATTGATTTTTTTTTCAAACATAACTTTCAGTAACAATCCTATCTCAAAAACGTGTACTCTAATTGTTTTGTTCTTTTTGTATAACTGATGCTATTAAATTCGTTTTGGTCCTTTGTCATGCAACGAAGAATGAACTTTGAAACAAAATATGAAAAAAATATCACAGAACATGTAATGAAAGCAACATGTACTATTTAACCATCACCGTCCCTTAAACAATGTCGACAGGAGTCATCATATAGGTGTTTAAAGTTCCCATTATTTAAATCTAAAGGGGTTGATGGCTTTATCAACCAAAGCATTATTAACCACAGCACCTGATGTCAATCCCGGTTGTCATGGGAGTTCAGACTATGAGTGCCTTAGTTCATAATGTCGTCTTTTTATTTCCGTGCATTGTGGCTGTCTCACGTCCTTGATTTGTCTTTTTGTTTCTCTGTTTCTGTTGTTGCCATGTCTTTTGATTTCGATTTTCGTGATCATCACTTCCCTTGTTCATTCGGTATTCTCCTGCCGTTGTATCATTCTATTTATGAGGATGTTTATTGAAAGGGATATATTCATATTATTAATATAATCATTAAGAAAATATAAAATAAAAGGAACACTAAGATGACATGAAAGTGGGATGTTACGCACCAAACTGTATTTGAACCAGAGGTAAAAACAATTATAGGAGGTTGTTTTTACTTGATTTCATAAAAGCATATTATTTTTAAGATGGTTTGTGGAGCATATCATTGTCTTTACGTGTTCAAACAACGGAGCCGCTTAGCAAGTTAAAACAAGATTATCAATAGAAAATCTGAAAGTTGCTATTATAATTGCTGTTGTATGAACAATTATGGACTTCCAAATATTTGGCATGATCTGCACTGATGAGACATAAGTTGTAGAAATGCGCATTTGCAGAAAATTATTTGACAGTTTTCGGTATTTTGTTATCCATTACCTCAACTGCTTTCGTGTTGTCTGTTGTTGTTCCTCTGATATGAAACATGCTTGGTATATTCCTATATGATTCATCGTTCTAGCAACATAAAAACATTAATTAAATTGAAAACACCAATACTGTTTAGTTATCGGCTCTTGCCTTAAAGTTTTCTAAAAAAACAAAAAACCAAAAAAAAACATCATGACTTTTCTTCAAAAGTCTCTATAAAGCACATGAAATACAAAACTTCTACCTTCTGTGTTTCTTCAACCGAGGACCCGAATTCCCAAAATGATCTTGAAAAAAGATATCACGGTAAAATACAATTATCATGGCAAAACATGGTGTAATTCTGATATTTCTGAAATTATTAAGTTTTTGATGCAATGCATTAGTTTTGTTCATGTATATAAGTATCTGAGACAATTTTTTAAACAAACATTCAAAGGTTTGTCAAGATACGGCTACAGTTACATTTTAACTGTGCAACATTTTTACCTTAGACGAAAGTAAAGTTTCAAGCATGAGGAAATGTAGCATATCTCTTTTTCAGTTTCATACATTCATACATTGTTAACATAATGTTTGCATGCCTCGATCATTTTGAAACTTCCATGTACATAAATTGTACTCGGAAGTTGCATTTCTAGGTAAATACATGACGTTTTAAACAAAATATTGAACGTCATAATACTCAGACGTTATATTTTATAAAGAAAAATTTTCGATTTGCAACTGTATCGTGAATTATAGTTGCTACGTAGCGAAACTTACTGATTTGAGGATAAGAACACCAAACGGATTGGAACCCGGAGTTACAGATGTTTTCCTATAAATTAGACGAACCGATGAAATGCTCTGTCTGTAGTGGTGGATATCCCGGATCATTTACGTATTACATAGAAATTTGTCAATGAAATATGTTTATTCCTCCAACAACACCGTTCACAACTCCTTTACCGTGCTTATCCAAATTGCTTTTACCTAATCCAATTGGTATTGTGTTACCAATCTACCGAATTGGTAACACAATTGGAATGAAAGAGGAAAAGAATTGCTGAACCAATCTTACAGTTTTACAATTTTTGCTATCAAACTTTAAAATTTGTTAATTTGTTCAACAATTTGAAAAGTTGATACTCACCTCTGGGTATCTTCTTAACCTTTCTGTAAATTTATTTAAAAAAACTGCTCTTGCATATCATAAAACTTGTGTTAGGATAGGTATATTCTTATCTTTACATTTGCAAATATTCTACATCACTTTAAATTAACTTTGATATGAACACAAATATGATCTTTTTAAAACATTTCTGACATGTTTTCATATTTTTTATCTGTATTTTCATTATGATGCTCGTTTTTGGGAAGAAAATGTGAAACTACTGTTTTTATTATGGGAGATACTTATATCTTATTTATGACCCCCCTCGGTTATTTTTTCATTTTTCCATTTTTTCAACAAAAAAAATGATACAAATTGGCATTTTTTAATGATAATGAAACAACCAACCCAAAAAATATATTGTTACCTGAGAATAGACTGTAAAACCAAATATTTGGTATTTTTAACTTTTTTTTTACTATTCTTGAAAATTGAATTGCCCAATATAAATAAACAAACCATTTAGTTTTTATATCCGAACCTGTAACTACAAAACACTCATAAAGTAAAGAAATCCTGTCGTAAATATCAACTTTTCAAATTGCTAAACCAATTTTACAATTTGATTGCATCAATTGAATTGTAAAATTATAAGATTGGTTCAGCAGTCTTTTACTTCTTTCACTCCAGTTGTGTTACCAATTTGGAAGATTGGTAGCACAATTGCAAAGAAAAGAGGTAAAGGCATTCTGGATAAGCACAGTAATAAATATTTTAAAACTCCTGTCATGTGTCTGTTCTAAAACAATTATAGTCCAAAAGAGAACTATGGTATACCAATTTGTATCACCTTAAGAGGTTTACCTTGATATTCCAGTAATGACAAATTGGTAATCAAATATACCTTTGATTGTTTTATACACAGAAAAAGACTGGAGTCTTCAAAGGAATTATTGAGAAGTACACATATCTTACGGAGTCCATTCACCATAAAATACAAATATACCACTAGATCAGTTAAAAGTGGCAGACAATGCATTATATTGGTACAAAAACTCATGATGGCGGCCATAGAACTTCTGTAATATCAATTTCGATTGTTTTTCGTCATATCCATTAAGAAAATATTATATTTTACAACCAACAATATATATATTTGATAAAATATTATAATTATAAATAAATTTAGATTTTATTTCATGCATTTGCAAATTAAGATATTAAGTGGTAGAACCTCACAAACAGAACATATTAGAGAGATTTGCATAGCAAATTTAGATATTAAGTGGTAGAACTTCACAGACAGAACATACCATTGAGATAATCATTTGACCTTTAAATATCTTCATAAAGGTATTTGGCTCTTTTCCTTGGTCTACCCGTATCTACAAGGCGCAACAATATACATGTAAAACCTTTTATTGCGTTGTTATACAAAAAGACTTTTCCTTTTAGACTGTAATTCTATAACGTTATCCGAATTCCGATCAATTAATACAACTGAACAAGACCAAAATTTACTGAAATTGTGGTGAATGTCATATTCATCGAGATTATTGTGAATAAAAGCTCCTGTTAAAAGTATAAGATCTTTTTTAAAAACCTTCGAGGCATAACAAATAAATAAAAAACAATCTTAAAGCAGTTTTCAATTCTTTTGCGAAGGAGCTGAGACAAATGAATTGATTGTACACTACTGCATATATAAAATCACCTTTTCAATACTTAATCAGGGAGACCTTGGGAGAACTTAAGGGTACAGTAAAAGGACCTTGCCATTTACAGCTTGTAGAGCATAACCTCCTTCAAACTGGGTGCTCGTTGGTTGTGGATGTTTGGAAACAGTAAAGTAAACGATCCTTTGCAAAAAGCTTTTTCGAAACATGGGTTACCACGGGTTAAACAACTCCTGGCGATTACGTCCACTTTCTTTTTCAGTGTAATTCCACCTGCCATGGCTTTTTCAATAAACCAAATTCAGTATATAATTTCAAAAATCCTTTCTTTTAACATCTTTTTTTTTAACATATTTGATTTTATGGTCTTCCAAACGTTTAGATTTTATCTGCACTGAAGAGACATAAGTTGTCGAAATGCGCATATGCAGAATTTAAATTTACAGTAACTTCGGTATTTAGTTATTTCTTCTAAATAAATATAGCTAAAAATTGCTGTAAAGGCCTTAAAAAATAAGTCATCATACATATATTTCTTTTTGTCAACGTTATGAAATCTCGACATGGTGATCATGAAGAAAAAGTCGCAAAATTATTATTGTAAAAAAAGACCGAAGCGTAGAAACAGTTACCATACCTGTTCAGAGACAATCCTGTCTTCTTCCTCACAGATTCTTTTTGCATAGATAGCTGATGCAGTTCGATCATCTATGGTGCTGCGTATTCCCTTTGAAGAAATGAAAACTCAAAAATGCTTCAACGTAAATTCGGTTGACGATACTTTCGTCAAAAATAATCACAAAAATCATGAATATATGAACTATTTGCGAAAGAATATTTGATTGGGTTTTGGCAGTTGAAATTTGTCATATGTTTTATGGCATAGCTAATTCTTGAAATTAAAGCAAAAGATATTCCAGACTGTACTTTTCGTGCGATGTACACAATTAGACATAACCCTAACTTTCTGCAATATCACACTCTTTTATTTTAAATAATATCGTAATGAAAACTGAATTTAGATTAACAACATGCTTTATGTCGAAATCGAATAAGTAACGATATTTTTTTTTTTTTGCACTTATTAAATTATATATGGAAAGATATCATCGTCTCACAATATTATTAATTTCCTGTATTCGTCTTTCTTAGTACAGTTTTTTCTAAAGCACTTTTTTCTTAAAAGAAAACTCTATATAAAGTCGTTATTGTTTCATTTTTTGTATTAAAGGATATTTCGTTTTATGTAATTCTTTTTTAAATTCACATACACAATACATGAATTACGTAAACTTAAATAAGATATACCTGCCAATAAAAACAAGTATTATGTACTTGACTGTTTGATTTGTATGATACCAGAATAACATAGCACGATGTTGATGACAATATTACATAGATGTCCTGTTGTACCGAATTAGCATTTCCATTCTCTATTTTCCATATCTAAAAAAGTATTTGTTATCTGTTATATAATGACTTATCACGCTGCTATCATTTTCTGAAAGCAGCATTTCTGTCGAATCTTTAAAAATTTCATTTGATAAATTCGCGGTATTTATATATTTATATATATATATTCGTAGTTGGACAAGAATGACATTTTAATACACAAAACTTGTTTATCAACTTTAACACGGTCTTTGCCAATAAACATGGTAAATGGGACTATATTTAGCATGTATCAATGAGAGAGAAAGAACTAGTACTAGTTATTTATATTTCACATTTACTAGTACTAGTAAATGTGAAATATGGATTACGATTACAAAGTATGTGAGAACCGAACCTTCGGTCCTAAACGAATAATCCAACGACAATAGTATCATCGCAAAAATAAAGAAACAAAGACATGACATGAGTACGGCACAGAAAAGAAAAATGATGACATATACGTTAATAAAGATGAACAACATGGACCCAATAAAAAACCTTGGTTGAAATCGGGAGCTCCGGTTGAGTAAGCATCTCCTGCTTCTCATAACAGAACTTCCGTGTTGAACATGTCAAAACCGGTAGTATGAAGAAGTCATATCCCGTAGAGGAGTCAATATTCTTAACCTTTTATAAGGCAAAGATATGTTGTCATCTGGGAAACATAGCTTTCCACAAGTTTGTGATGTCGATCGTAAAACTTCTGCGGAGTGATGACTTCAAATTATGGGTAACATACCTATGTTTAAGTAGCCTATTTGTGAGCAAGTAACTCTTTCAAGTAATTGACCCACTGACAGAGTGACGGTGCTGTATACAAGGCAGGATATGCTTACCCTTCCGGAGCACCTGATGTCACTCTGTTTTTTGAGAGTTCACACTGTTAGTGCTTTAGTTTCTTGTGTTGTATGTGTAGTGGTTGTGTGTTTTGTGGGCATGTAGTGTCTTTGGTCTTCCGTCCTCTGGTGTTCTTGATTTTGCCTTGTCTCTGGACTTTGATTTATGTAACCTTGTGCTTTGTACCTTCGGTATTCTACCACAGGCCTTAGAGTAGCGAATGAGTTAGGAGATGTAAACTCCATATGCCAGCGCTGTTTGAATATTACTACAAAGAAAATGGAAGTTGACTATTTGAAAAGTGAAGTCATCGCGTTTGTCATATAGCTAGGTTTGAAGTCTGCCTCTGTTGTCAATTTCGAGATGAATGTCAATGAATGAGGCCGATGTGAGTGTTTCTATAGTATCCTTTATTTTGGGCTCTTTTGGATAGATCAGATAAAGAAAATCACCAAAGCGAGGGTTGTTTAGTAACAAATTCTCATCTACATAACGGAAACTAAAATTAAAGATTTGGGTTAGTTTTTTATCTTTATTTTGCATTCAGCCTCATAAGAGTGAAGGAATAGGTCCACAGTTTGTGCCAATTAGAATTCTGATGGTCTGCTGAAAAGCAAGTCTTAAATCAATGTACTTTCACTTTTGTTCACCGTTCTTACGAGAGAAGCATCTTTCAGCAGAGATTTCATTGTTCATGAGAAATGGTAGTATAAAGTGTGGAGAAGTTTGACGTTTTAAAGTTTTACAAAGATAGATAATCATTTTACCTTGACTTGAATTAGATCATCAACAACACTTCCGTCTTCGTTTGATTCGTTTCTTTTGTGAAGTCGACAGTAGTCAATTTCTTCTTCTTCTTTGATTTCTACAAGTATATAAAAGAAACAAAGAAGTTTAACATATCCATATTCTTGTCTCGTATATCTATTGCTTATGATATTCCAGATGTTTAGGAAGAGACATAAGTTGTCGAACTGGCCATATTGCGAAACTAAATTAACAGTAACTTCGTTATTTCCAGCTTGAAATTTCATGTCTTTCCACAACATGAATTTCCTGAAACATATCTAATTATGAAATACACTTTCCCAGTTAATTGTCGTTCAAGTTCAATATATTTATATAAGATGGAAATACGAACTGAAATACAGGACATTGTGTGAACAAAAACCGTTATTATTATATGTCGAAACATAAATTTGATGAATTTTTGGAAGGTGGAATAAAAATGATATCTGAAGGTACACATTTTTACAGAAGTTTTTATTTCTATCGGAGAAAAAATATGCAGAGTTAATCTTATGATTCAATCCGGTTGTCTACATCTTAATTTGAATTAATTTCTAAACGACAAATAACTTCATTTATACAGAATGATAATTTAATATTAAGGCAATAAACGATGATCTCAGAATAATATATTATTATGTATGACAAGTCTTCAGTTTATTTAAGATTTTAAAATTTACATTTCGAAATTGGAATTGTTTGCATGCGCATTATATAACAGCAATAGGGTCTGTAAGTCTCGTTATATGACTCCCGAGAACTCACGATAAAATTACACATCAAAAACGTTTCCTGACTAAACATGGCGTATCAGGGTTATGACGTTCATTTTTTTTTTGTTTCAAACAACTAAATACCGAAGTTATTGTGAATTTAAATTCTGCATATGCGCATTTGGACAAATTATGTCTCTTCAGTGCAGATAAAATCGAAACGTTTTGAAGACCTAACGTCATAATTTTTTGTTAAAACTGTACTTTCAAGGCACAATTAATGTACCCGAAAGCTTCAAATTAAACGATACTTATGGATTTTGTATATAACAAAATGCAAAAGTAATTGTTAATTTAGTTTCTATAGATGCGCATTTCGGCAACTGATGATTCTTGAGAGCAAATAAAATCATAACATTTGCAAGTCCATAAACCGAAATACGTGCAAAAGCTAAGAGAGAACAAATAACCAAAAGAATCTAAACAGAAAAGTCAAAATTGAGGTAAGGACAATGCTATGCATGAGGGAGGGAAAATTCCCGTTTAAAAGATTGTTTATAAAGATATTTTTATAATAATGTGATTCGATCTTATAGCAACAAATACCAAAAGCTGACATTTTCAAATGACAACACACCTGCAATAGATCCAACGTTGTATATTTTCCCAAGTCCCTTTTGATCATTGATGTCCGTCCATGATGCAAAGAATTGCTTGAACACAGGAGTTTCACCACCCTCAACTACACGTGTAACAGCAGTCCAATCCGGATATCCTTTCATTGACAAGAAATCCTGCGAAATAAAACATCGGAATATATATTTTGATATTTTTACAAAGTGTTTAAATCAATAAACAATACAAAAAAAGTTTTACAAATTTCATTTTCCCTTGAATTTAACGAAAGAAGTATTTTTATTATGAGATTACTTACAGTAGCATATTGCCATGCTGACGTTTTCTCGTCGTGTGTACATTTCTTACCAACCCATACAAATATACCACTAGATCCAGTATCGAGTATGAAACAATCCTGAAAAGAAGAAATGTACGCTTTTATAATTTTATATGGCCAAATTTTTACAAGATTAAATAGACTGCCTTATATGCCTTATATATTGTCTCTTTGACACATTCCCCGTTTCCCTTCCTTTTTCTATGCCTTATATCGTATTCACGAACAAAGTGTTATTTGTTCTTTATCATTTTGTTTTTTGCATCTTTCGAATTTTATTCTTTCAATTGTAATAATGTGATCAGTAATGAAAAGACATAAAGCACCCCTTGACCCATGTTTCAAAATTACGTATTATTTTTTTTCTTTCCTTTCAAGATTGTGTATGGAGGTAGTAGTCTACCAGTTTTGGGTTTTAATCGTATGTTTATTATACTTTAGTGAAACGGGACGGATAAAGGGGAGGTTTGGGTACCCATAAACCGGTTTAACCCTACCGCTGGCTTTTGCTAGTGCAGGTACCAAGTCCGGCTGTCCCGAGTTCCTATCGTAGTCTACGTTTGTCTTTTGTCTTATTCGTGTTCTTGATGTGTAGTGCCATGGCAGATTGTGGCATGTAATTATAATTTTCAGCCATTGTAGGTGTTTCCTGTTATCCATTTTTTTACATAAGTAGGGGCTAGTACAGGAATACTGACCGAACGTTTGTGGTGAGTTTAGACAAGGTAGATGATACACCGTATAAAACGGTTTATAGGGAATGTTGGTTAGTATGTTTGCTAATCATTAGTTCAATGTGCCTTTTTGTTTATGTCATCTTTTGTATTACTTAAGGTAGTAGAACTAGGTTAAGAGAGATAACTCTTTAAATCAGTAAGATGTTTGAAATCATCAGTTACCGATTGACGCTTTTTAAAAGAAAGAGAATAAAAATTAAAAAGTCAATTGTTCAGAGAACAATTGCAAGGTCTTTCACCAGTTTTCGTCATGATAACATGTTATTATTTT
>MJUU01065739.1:45568-67678 GCA_002080025.1 Modiolus philippinarum
TATCTGTAACAGTTTAGAACTTATATGTGAAAACCCATTTTCCGAAACGCGTCAAGAGCAATAACTCTCTAGGGAGTCATCGGAGAGCTTCGGTCCAAATGAAACAAATATAGCCCTTGACATGCTGAACATTTTTGCTTATATACTTTTTCAGTCATCTTTTATGGTTTCTGAGTTTATCCCCTAACAAGGTCAGAGGTCAAGGTCAAAGGTCACCGATGACCTTCAACCTGGTACTCAAATTGGAGGTCTTTTCTTACTGATCACTTTAAACATATATGTTTACTATATTATCTCTAAGCGTTTAAAAGTTATTCGCGAAAAAATGATTTACCAAATCGCGTCAACGGCTATAACTCAAAAACGGTTCATCGCACAGTTTTCGTTCTATTGAATCAAATGTAGATCTCAATAAGACAAGTATTTTTGCAATATAATGTTTTCAGAAATTTTTTAGCGTTTCCGAGATATTGCGATAACAAAATTTCAAATGGCGGCCATTTTGAAAATGGCGGCCGAAAAAAANTTTGATCCCAGATTTGTAATCAGGACCATGAGAGCTACCTGGAAACCAAATTTGGTGGAAATCAGACAACTTTGAGAAATTTGCATATTTAGGGGTCAAAAACGCGTAACCGGGGTCGCGACCGAAAAAAAGTTTTTTTTGCGTGATTAATCATCCTGAGGATGAATCGAACATTTTCCCCCATTCAGAATTTTGATATCGGTTACGGTTTATGAGGAGATCTGCTAACAAGATAAACCGTGTTAGGGGAGATAACTCCGTTACTAAAAATAGATCGATATGCTTGACTGAGTTTTGAAGTCCCGCAGTGATATCGATTCAGGAAACCAAGAGTCGAAATGATATGTCGCGTAGTTTTTTTACAGCGGTTGCGGCGGAAGAAAAAGAATAAAAAAAAAATAATAATCCGAAGAATATCAGTAAGGTCTTTCACTGTGGTGAAAGACCTTAATTATCTATTCTACTTAGAAGCTATGTAAATGTTCTAAACAAACATACACGTGAGTTTTAAGAGTTATGTCCCTTAGCATAGGTCTACCTCCGTAATGTATCACAATTTACGCGGCCGATAAAATTATTTTCTGATTATTAGGCTTACATTTGAATCCAAGTCTTTCTGCTTAAATGGCTTCGAGGATTTTTCGACAACCGTCATTTTCCCAGAGGCATCGGACACACTGTAAAAGAAACACTTGAAATATTTTCAAAAATTATATGATGAAAGTTCTGGTCAGCAATACAAGTTTCCAGGCGACATATCTTATAATTTATTTGCATATTTAATAGTATAATAAAACACTTACCTATATAATTTTATTTCTGAGTACATTTGAGTTTCAAATTCTTTGTCGTCACCCGCTGATGATGATTCTGCAATAAGTGATTTCGATCCTAAATCCGCAAAGAATCGGATATCCGTGTTCCATCTGTTATCTTAAACATAGAAATATATATTCAATTTCTATTTATTATTTGAAATTCAGTATACTTTGCCTAAAGTATACATCTCAAATGATTAGCGAATCAAAGAGTAGTAGCGAAAAATTTAAATAATATGTTGTCCGAAAACATACGAAAGTTGAATGTTCTCTGTATATTTAATTTATGGTGTACTTGATCTTGAGAGAATTTCTCGTATGGATATGCTATCATACTTTCAAACTGTTGTCTTTAATTGTTGTTGTTTTTTTTTCTTTTATTATTATTTTTTGGGGGTGTTTTATTTTTGTTTCCTGTTGCAACTGATGACAGTGATTGTAAGAGCAATTTCAGTAATTTCATATATTTGCAGACGAGTCCTCATGGGCTAAAAAACCTAAATGTACCGTTGCTCCACAATTAGCAATGCATTCCACTCAAAGCGGTGCCAGGGATGGTCTTGAACGTACGTTGAGGGATGAGCAAAACTGGCTTGTTGAACCTTAATTGAAACTATCAATAATTTATAAAAGTTGTAATATTAGAGTTATCCCTCTTCTTATATTCATTACATTATAATTTATTGATTATATGTTCTATTGTGCTGTACCTTATTAATATAATTAGCGAGAAAGGTGCGTGTGTGTGCATGTATGGATGGATGAATGTGTCTGTGTGTGAAAGTATACATGATTTTGTTATGCCCGAATGGGCCCTGTGAATAGGCCAATAAAGAATTTGATTTGATTTGAAAATTGATTGTTGAAGGCCTCCTAGTAACTTCAAGATAAAGAACAACCATTAAAGCGTATAAAACATATATTTCTAGAGACTTTGTCTCAAGTGCATTTACTCCACATCTTTTCTTTGTTTATACAGTGGCAAGACAGAGATAACAAATAAACGAAATAGGAAATAAGAAATAGAACTGAATACAACCACCAAAAAAAATGTCCCAAAGAACTCCAAAACCGGACTTATTATCTGGAATTGCAGAAGGGAAAGTATGACCCATCCATGCACCGGCATCGTTGATAAAGGAAAGCCGATGGTTGCGTAAAATTGAATAGGCGTCAACCACGGAGAATTACATTTCCCGCCAAATTTTTAAACAAAAGGCACACTGACATATTTATTTCCTTTTACCATTTCATTTAGTCTACAATGCTTCATAAAATGGGTTTTAAGAAATCCTTGTTATAAACAACATTAGGAGTTAGCCTCCTTAATGAAAATATCGTTCCATCTGCCAAATGATGGTGACGACCGTTAAACTTCTAAATTAACAGTTACAACATTTGTTGAACATAGTCATGGCATATTAGTTGCTGTTCATACAATTGCTGTATATATTATAATTTTGTGATATAAATGTAAAATATAGACTCTAGGGCAAAGGATGACAGTGATTGTAAGAGCACTTTGCCAGTTTAATTGATGTTTGTTGACAATCCCGCACTCATGACCAAGAAAGACATGGATGTAGCGTTGCTCGACAATTAGCAAAGAATTCCGCTTAAACCGGTGCTAGGGGCCGTCTTGAACTTACTATGAGGTATGAGCAAAGCTCATTGTTGAAGGCCTCATGGTGAATTCAAGATGAAGAACAACAATAAAAGCGTTGTTCCTTTGCTTGTTTTTACCACGTATTTGTAGAGACTTTGTCTCATGTGCATTTACTCCATATCCTTTTATTCACCATCTACCATGTATTTGTATAGACTTTGTATCACATGCATTTACATCATATTCTTTCATTGTTTATACCATTTTCCAAATGTTTTGGAAAAATCTTAAAAATGTATTTCAGTAGTTTTACGCTGAAAATTAAATGCAGACATGGGTCTAAGTAGGATGCTGATTATGTGTAAGTGGTCTCTTTTATTTTCAATTCGATAACCTTATCCTTAAATTGATAATTGTACTTAAGAATTGAATGCATTATTTTGAAGTTTCATTGGGACATGAAAGGGTTGACCGAAGCACATTTTTAATGAAGCGTGGTAGCGCCCGGTCAACCCTTTAATAGTCCCTATGAAACTTCAAAATAATGCATTCAATTCTTATAATTACATTTTAAACCCGAAATATAAAACACAACTTTATTTACAGGGAAGTACATCATGTACATTGGGATTTCATCCGCCACGTGAACACCTGGTCAAATGTGTTTCATGGGAATTGCAACTTCACATTGATATGCCACGTGATCGATGTTCACCTATCAAACTGACGGAATTCAAATGAATATTCATGAAATGTAATTATAAAGAAATAACATCATCTTTGTAAAGGAAACTAAAAAAATCACTCTAGATACTGGTTGGTTTTCCTTTTTGTGAATAAGAATCAATCAAAAGTGGCCTGCAATTAGTTATCAGTGTTTTAATTTTTTTAAGAAATAGAGTTAACATTGTTTTTGCACATATGAGCTGCTTTAATATATGAGAAACAATGTTCCACAACCATTATGTAATTAATATACTGGATAATTACCGATGATTCGTATTTCAGCATTACCGCCTCTTTCTTCATCTCGAATAGTTTTCGCTACTTGTTGTCCCTAAAAATATTGTGTCAAAACATTACATTAATAAAGACTTATTACAATGCTTTTACTCACTGATATTCAAATAAAATTAGAATAGAATAATGCGCCTGAAAAGTATTTCCCACACTTTCTGTCTCGCATAATATTACTATTTTCACGGATTAAAACATTTAACAAAAACACACACAATGACTGAAAAACCACAAGCCCTAACCCACCACGCCACAGCAAACAAAAAAAAAGAAAAACAAAAGAAAAACGGAAACTATGCTAGTCACTAGGGCTGTCAGATTTTGGTACAGGCACTTGCAAAACTAGAAGTAGAGTTCATCAGCTTTCAGGTACCAATTTTTCTATGTTGTTCCCTTTTAGCATAATAAACATATAAATAAAACCCAATATATGTAGAATACTAACTATAGGTCCCCTTTTCTTTATCGATGTTATTTTGACGGAGGGTCAAGGAGTGTTTACGGGTACGATGATGCCTAGCTCTAGCTACTATTTTACAAAGCATTAAATTTTTGTGTGTGCAGGAAGAGCTTGTCTAACAACATGTCCTCTGAGATGATTGCATCAAGTTGAATGAAACAACAAGTTTTTGATTTCCTTTCTATCATTTTTTTTTATTTAGCTTAAAGTTTAGCTGAACAAGGATATCAATAATACCTTCATGCGTTCAAACGCACTGCTCTGTGGTCCATTCCAAAGATGTAATGTCTTTCCACAATCCAGTAGAAAAACATCGCCTCGGTTCAGTGATTTACAGGAACATTCTACCTAAAAAAAGAAAGAATGGCATTGTAAATAAGCAATGAAAGAATATGGAGTAAATGCACATAACAAAGTCTCTACAAAAAATGGTAGAACCAAGATAAGAAACAACGCTTTTATTGTTGTTCTTCGTCTTGAGCTTTAAGTCAACATGAGACCTTCAACAATGAGCTTTCGTCATACCTCATACTAAGTTCAAAATGGCCCTAGCACCGGTTTTGGTTGAATTCTTTGCTAAATGTCGAACAAAGCTACATAGATGTCTTTTCTGGTCATGGATGCAGGATCGTCAACAAAAATAAATTCAAAGTGCTCTTACAATCGCCCGAAAAACGCACTAGTGTCTCAATCTAATGGACAATTACAACATATAGATAAACACGGGGTACTCATAAAGTCGGTTGTAAGAAAACTTGGCAGTATAATATAGTGAGATGTGGACATTATAAACAGGTGATCAGAATAACATTTGGAAATTATAAAAATAATAAATGCCAAAATTTGAAAGTATGATAGTATGTATATGCGTATGAGAAATATTCTCACGAACAAGTCCACCACAACTGAAATATATAAAGAGCATACATCACTCGCATGGGGAATCTTTTTAAACTTTTGTATTAAAAGAAATCAAATAAACAAGAATTCATAGACCTCAACATGCAGTGAAACCCTTCCCAGAATCCACTGCACTTATAAATAATACAATACCGAAGTTACTGAAAATTCACTTCCTGCATATGGCCATTTCGACAACTTATGTCTCATAAGTGCAGATAAAATCAAAACATTGGAAATCCAGATATCGAAAGGTGTACAAGTCTGGGGGAGAACAAACAATCATAAATATCTAAGTAAAAAGCCTAATTCGGCTAAGGACAGAGCTTTGTATGAGGGAGATACTCCTTAGTCTTGAAAAAAAAAATTCTGATTTAGATATTGTAAGTTTCCAAACATCGGTTTCGGTCCAGCACCAAAGTACTGAATTACTGGACTGGTGAATACCCCGGGGACTAACAGTCTACCAGCAGTGGCATCGACCCAGTGTTAATAAATAATATAATACCGAAGTTACTGAAAATTTACTTTATGCATATGACCATTTCGACAACTTATGTCTCATCAGTGCATATAAAATCAAAACATTTGAAATCAAGAAATAGGGCATAAAAAAAGAAATACACATCATTAGAAAAACAAACAATGTTCAGCTCTTTCTTTAACTTCTTGTGCATTGTGGAATGAAACTTCATAATCATATGTTAAAATCAAGTTTTATATAAACAGTTATTTTCGCGGGTCGTAAAAAAGCTGCTAAATGGGTGAAAAAATGAAACGTTTACTTCCGGTCATATAAGCTTGTTAGAAGTTTGTAATAAATAGGGTCAATATATAAGTCTCTGGATGATAACTAGGCCAATATGGTTATCTGTATTTAAGCTTTTCAATTAATGCTATAATTAGCTTACCTGTCTAACCCGGACATTTTTCTTTCCTTTTATCTGGAAAAGACGTTTTTCATATTTTCCTTTTTCAATTCGTCGAAATCCGGATTCAACTCCTCCTTTTAGGTACCTTAAACAAAAGAAGTCCTAGGGAAGCATGGAACGGATATTTCTATAGATGAAGTTCAAAAAGGACAAGTATTTCCTAGAATGAGCTATTATGTGTACCATATCTTTTGTGACACACGATTACAAAATAAGCACATTATTTTTACCCTTTTTCATCATGGAGACACAGCAATTTTTTTTTTGCTTAAATAGGGAAAAGGATTAGAAGTAAACGACCAACAATAGTCTTACCATCTATAAGACCGAGCAGAAACTAGAAATTTCCTGTACGTTGCTCAAGAATTTTTTGTTTTTTGTTTGTTTTTTTTTTTGGTCATAGCTTGTAAAACGACAAAGTTTTGTCAGGGTAAAGACAAAATGAAACTATATATGACGTTTTTTTCTAAAAACGTTTTACAGGAAACATCTAAAATATTTTACTTCTATGTCTTTATTACTTTATCTCTTATGAAACATCTTACCGAATTCCTTTAATAAAATATGACAAGAATAATTTTGACTCGTGGTCTTGTACCTGAAATATAAAATAGAAAAATGTGAATCAGTCTGGGTCCGCTTGGTGACCTTTGACAGCTATTATATATGTTGAAACCTTTCGGAGTGCTAACAGTGATAAATTAAAAAAAAATCGCTACCAGTGTGCTTGATAATTATCTTAAAGTAATATATTCGTACAAGGATGATGTATGACAATCGATGAAATATCCAAAGTCTAGCATATCAAGTGCGCAAGAAGGAATAGGTTGACACAGCACTGATGTGCGACTGCTCTGCTAAAAACTTGCAATATCTGTACAATAGCCGATTTAATTTATTACATTCAATGATAATTTGGGGGTAGGAAATGTTTTACTTATTTTTTTTTTTTTTTTTTGCATCAGAAGTGTTGGAGATTATAAAGACCACAGTTTCGAAAGATAAGCAAAATGGGTCATTACCAATATTAGCACAGGAGTATATTATACCTCGCGATATTGAACAGGGGCTCCGCCAAGGTAATCATCTAACTCTACTGTTTTATATGCAGCTACTCCTTGTTCATCCTGCAAATACCAGGTAAAACATGATATGAATTCAGCGTATATCTCAAATATATATATCGATGGTTCTATTGGGATTCAAGTTGCTTTTATTTTGCCAAACATACTTTTGTAGACCGTTTCAATTATCTTCCAAAAAATGTGGAATAATTAATAACAATATTTTTTTGAAAGCTGAAAATGTATTAGTAACACAAACGCTTTATAATAAAACGTGTAAAGTGTGTATGTTTTTTTTTCATATGGAAGTGCATTTTGATTATCTCCTTTTGAAGAATGTTCTCGGCCATCTTTTTAATTGTGCACCGCGAACTTTTAATTTGGAACGTTATAACATTCAAATGCAGTGAATATTACATTTGATTGCCATATTTTGGTGAAATAAAAATTTTTGCATAAGAACTATTTTAAAGATTTAATGTTACATAAATTATTTCTTTAATATGGAAAAACGGTATATAAACATTTTCCGGAAGGAACAAGTTTTATGCTTTTAAAAGAGTTTGTTAGTTCAAAAAGATACACAATATGGTACTTATATACTATATATACTATAAATCATACCTGTGATGTCTCTTTTCCCAGCCAAAAATGGATGTTCCATTCTAACTTTCGATTTCCTTTATTTTTCTTCGTCTTAAAATATAAGTTGGCAAATACAATGATAAAATATCAATAAGAAAGACCCTGTTGACATATGCATACACAATATTATTGGCCATGCATTTAGAGTTTGGGATCATTGTTGAAGGTATTTAGTAATCCTTTTTGAAATTTTGAAATGACTCATGTTATTCCTACACATTTCTTATAGACGTTCCTTTGATTTTTCATTTAACAGTACATATGTTAACCTATTTTATGTTAAAATATTATTAGGTTTGCTAATTCAAATGGTTTTACCGATCAAGCGACATATAACCGATGCTATCTTTTTTCTGGAATGGGAAAGGTAACACACTTTATTTCGTTGGTAATAGTTAGTATTGATTGTAATGTCACACCCAGGTAACGTATAGAACATGATCTGATCATAAATAGGAAGGCAACATATGCATATGGTTGTAATAAAATAGTAACTAACTGTTATCAACAAAAACATGTACTTATAGAATTAGTCATTTGCACAAATGCATTTCATTAAATTTAAGGTTAAAAGTTAAAAGTCAAATTAATTTATTGTATATCATTACGTACATAAAATTGTAGTGTCTTTCATTTTTAGCTCACCTGACCAAAGGATCACTTTTGAGCTAATAGCTATCGCTTGGCGTCCGTCACCCCGCGTTTACGTTCATATTTTATCATCTGCTCCGAAACTATTGGGCCAAATTCAACCAAACTTTATTTGAATGATGTATGAAAAGTTCTTTACAAAATGAAATTATTTCGTTCCGATCCAATGGTAAATATTCCCTCTAGCGCGGAACATATACAGTGCGCCAAAAGATAAGCATCATCCTTATTTTTACATGAGCATCATTTTTGAAGCTTCATTGGTGCAAGATGAATGGATTCAAAACTCTATGAATTAGAATTAGAATTTTGATATTTCGATGCTTAAGTTCAAACATGCTCCATATTATTGTCGTTTTGTAATAAGTGGAAAATTAATGCATATCCCAATTTAATGACAAAAGTGGTAGCTTTCTCCAGAAGAATAAGCTTCGGTTAAAAAACAAGCTTCAGTTTAATGCACGATTTCTTTTTGAAGATTATTTTTTATTGTTGCTTATACTAAGGTGTAGCATCAATTAGTATTGGTATTGGTTTGATTATTACTACAATCAGCCAGTGTAATAATCTATCCTGCATATGGACATATAGGAAAGACAAATTACTTAGTGTTTAGAATCACACAGACATATATAACTCTATATTGATGTACATAGTATAGACAGTCATACATACGTGTAGTATAATGTAAGAATCTCCCGTGTAAAATTCACCATATGTAGAAGGTTCCTTAGGAACAACTTTCATTTTCTGAAGAAAAATAAAACATTAAAGTAACAAAGTAGTAAATATATATGGTAAACATATTTGGAATGCCTTAAAACGAACTAGAGGATACAAACACTGACTTCGTTCGTCTATTCATCCAAATATCAATGGTCGCCCCTAATGATAATTTTATTACTAGTAATTTTTCGTCCTGTTACATTCAAAACATCGCCGATTTTCTTTTTCCGAAATTAAAAGACTACAGTTTTTTATTATTATCTTTATTTATTTATCAATTTATTTATTTTCATTTTTTATGTTTATTTATTTATTTTGGCAGATGTTGTCTTTTTAACGTTATATGGTACAGCTATTGAGATCGTTTCACTTGTTCTGTGGTTTTCAGATGTCTTTTTCCATTCATTCCACTTTCCTTGCACTAAACGGACGATTTTAATGCCACATTTTATAACAGAGGTTTTGATTGGTCAAAACTGACCGTCAATTTCACCATCTACACAACTTGAACTAAATAAGTTCCCTGTATACAAAAAAAGAAGGGAAACGGGGAATGTGCCGAAGAGACAACGACCCAAAGGGGAGTAATAACAACTCAAAGCCAACATAAGAACTTCAATGAACGAAGAGGAAACCCCCACCCAAAGGCAGGTCGGAGTCGGCCCCTAAATAAAGAGTAGTCTGGTTCCCAATATGGTTACAAATGCATAAGTCAAAAAGTGCTTCGGTGCTGACCCGAAAGCCGATTCTTTTTGGAACCTTACAATATCTAATTTTTTGTAAATTTTGTTGAAACTAAGGAGTATCTCCCTCATGCAAAGCTCTGTTCTTAGCTGATTTTGGCTTTCTATTTAGATCATATTTGGTAATTTGTTCTCTATCAGTTTTGAAACATATTTGGATTGATGGTCTTCCAAACATTTAGATTTTATCTGCACTGAAGAGACATAAGTTGTCGAAATGCGCATATGCAGAATCAAAATTCACGGTAACGTCGGTATTGAGTTATTAATCGCATTTAAATTGCAATAACAGTACATTTAATTTATTTGAATACCCGAGGGTGTCAATCTTGATTTGACGGTCAAAATATCCGTTTACAGGCTCATCTATTTGACCATCAAATCTACGATTGACGCCCGCGGGTATTCAAATAATGAGTATTATTGCTTAAATATAGTCTAAGATACAAAAGTGCACGTTCCAACAATAAAACATTTCCCATCAGTTATTCAAGAGAAAAGCAAAAACAAACATCAAAGAGTGTAGAACAAATGTAAATGGCAAAATTAATCGAAAGCTGAGCTAAACAAAGCATCATGGTTTCCATTATTTTCTACATCTGTCCAGGACCAATGTAGTTGACAAATTTCCGGTGGTTCTGCACCTGCTTCGTGTTTTTGCCCTTCGGACTTCGGCTCTTGAGAATTCTGTTCAGTAATTTTATTATTACCATCATGCGTTTTATTCTACATTTCCATATGGTCAATACGGGACTCTCGAGATAGGAACTCTCGTGTAATTGAAGGCGGAAACGATCTCCTCAATTACCAGTGAGAAGTATAATCGGAATCCAGTCCTGTTGAATATAAATATATACCACCTAAAAACAAACTATTTATTAAATTGAAGTGTACTTATAATTTGTCCTGTATGACAATTATTTAACTAAATTTCAATTGACGGAAAACAATTAATCTGAAGCGCTACAAATCGATTTAATATAAATCACCCTTAGCTCAACAGTGTTCATTAATTAATGATTCCCTCTCAATGTATTGATTTTTTACGAATAATAATAGATTTGTTTCCGGAGTGAACACGACTCAAAACTTCCGTATTTATAGCCAGCGACATGCAGTATTTAAAAACACATTTTATAGAAAAAATAACAACTAGACTGATCCTACCATGCAGGACCTTAGTTAACCATTATATTCTTTTCCACCTATTTTGAAGTAATTATAATGTTGTTCCAAATTTAGAACACAATACTTTCATTTCGATGATGATGATAAAAATTGTATATTAAAAAAGACAAAAAAAAGTTGAGAAAAGAATCCGTAAAGGATAAAAAAATTATGTATTTTCATGTGGTCAGATTTAAAGTCCAAGTATCAGCTTTATTACTAGTACCGAAATAGTAGCTACTTTTCATGCATCAAAAGCTGTGATCAGGCCAAAACCCAAAAGGCGAACCAAAACAACATCTACTTGTTGAAGAATTTAAGACCCAACAAATGGCATAGTGACTTAGTTAAACTCCGTTCAAATTTAAATTCAAAGTTAGATTTCTCAAGTTCAAAGTACAACGTTCGATTTCACGCTTGCATCGAAATTCTAGATACTAGACTGACTGTTCCATCTGGGACCTAATGTATTTCCAATAAAAAAACATAACCGAAGATATTGTAACATCGCCGAAATCATCAAAGTTGTTTAATCCCATTCTTTAAAAGCAACGTGTCGTCAAGCGTTTTTACCAGTATCCTAGTTTTCCGAAGTTTAAACAGGTTATCACCATATTCTTAGGTAAAAATGGCAAACAGTGGACCTTGCCCTACTTTCCCCTCTCATTTCCATCAACACCAGTATTTTCAGTAATTTTGGAGTCTTTTACTCTCCTAGTAAGAATTACAACTTCATATTTATTTTTTTCTAACAACATCAGCTTATAAAACATGAAAATATCCAAATTCTCCCTACCTCTATTCTCCATATTTCTAAACCAGTGCATTGTCCAGATTTAATAAAAGCCTCGTCAACAGCAGCCATTAATAATTTTGTTGATAAAAAGTAGTATTCATACTAATTTTAATATCTATAATACAATGTACCGTAAAATATAACATTACAATCAATACACAAAATAATTTTCCAGATGTTACTTGTCAATACCAACAAATTTATTGAATTTGTCTTTCTTTGTATTCATTTGACTTATTTGAGTGTTATTTATTTCTTCCGGTGTGCGTATGGTGAAATTAAGCCGTTCTTAGATAACAGCTGTTATTTTGTTATTTTTCATTTTTCTGTTTTAAGTGTATTGCTATTTACTTACGAATCTTACAAAAAGTATCAATGATAAATTTTAAATTTTGAAGCCAGCAACAATTCAAATAAGAACTGGAAGAGGAAAATGGAAAATGATTTTAAAGAAGAACAAATAATGGCGTTTATCGTTCGAAAATTAGACTTGTTTAAACTATCCTAAATAAAGGTATCTTTAAAAAGATCACATCGAAATTGTTTACAACTTTGAGTAATATTTTTTGGCTTTGTGAAACAAAGATGGAGATTCTTATAGAAATGCTTCAGGATTAAAAATAACAATAAAAGCGTTGTAACATTGCATGGTTCTTCCATGTATTTGAAGAGACTTTGTCTCATGTACATTTACTCCACATCCTTTCATTGCTTTTTAACTTTTACCGGCTCCAGTAATTCTTCAATTTTTGCTGTTGTTTAATTGATTGATGGATTGATCAGTTAGAATTTAACGCCCAGTGAGCAATATTTCATCTATATCAGGACGAGAACAAATTAATTAATTAAAAAAAATTTAATAAGTATAAGAAGAAAGAAATAAGGGTGGAAGGGACAACCGAGGCAACGAGTTTTGATCGCCACTGGAAAAGGAAGAAATGGGTAGGGGCAGGAAATTTAGCCTTCTATACGAGACCCAGTGACTCTGCTCTCCTTAGAAAAATACAGAAGAGGTTTTTATACTGCATAGAGTGTGGCGTTTCTCAACACAGTACAGCTACTATGGTTCGCTGCCAGGCTTTCCGTATTATGACTTGAATTCTCCGCATAGGCAGGGTATTTTCCAACTGGGAACGCGCCCAGAAGCTCTGTAGCCCGAGCCTCTGATAACCGATTTAGGTGCCAGGAATTTTTGCTGTTGAAAAAGAGTATAAAGATATAAGTCACAATGTATAGATTCAATGGAGATCAATTTGATCCTGATGAGTACAAATGCATGCATTTAAATCTGAAACAACGTACAAGGTTGATTTATTTTAATTATTGCTGACACAAATACCATTGTATATACTTCGGCTATCTGTCAATAGATTGTTCATTTAAAATACCAGGTGTTTTTGGCCTTATTTTAACAGGTTTTATTTTAATTAGTTTCAAAACAAAACTATCAAGTCGACATCTTCAATACTTGTAACTTTGTAAATTTGAGTTATTCATACATAACATTATTCAATTTGGGATATGTCGGTTTGTTCTGAACATTCTTTATAATTACTGGAGAGTTTAATATGGAAGGTTATACAAACAATATTAAACCAAAGACAAAGTCGGAAAAATCATTGCTGAGGAGGAAAAAGCTTAAACGTGAGTATGATGAATGGATTCTTGGAGACCAGCTTTATGAACAGAAAAAAGAAAGTTCCATTACTCTTGGTGTTGTCCCAGGGGTCGTGGTAGAAGAAAGACGACTTAAGCATATGTTGTATGAACTTGCTCGACAGAGAAATGAGTACAATTCGAAACATATTTACAACAAAAAAGTGTTTATTGATAAGCAGATGAAAAAGTCGGAAAAACTTCGAAAAGCACTTCAGCACGAGGCATTATCACGTGGTTGGAGCGTTGGTGAAAGAGACGTCAGTTTTGATGATTCTTCGGAAGGTGTGTCAGTCACACATGGGTATGTCCCAGCTAACAGCGAGAAAGGAATTTTATCAAAAACACGTGTTGGATTATTGAATAAACCAAACGACAAAAACAATGGAGAGAATTTTCTTTGGTTGACATTGCCTGCCATCGAGAGCAAACCAAACTCAAGAGGGACGTATATAAAGACAGTCAAATTTGATGAAATGGTAACAAGTTCCCCGAGACACAGTGCTAAATACTCACACCCAGAAAGCAACAATTTAACATTCGATAGATATCCTTCCTTTCAACGAGAAAGATCAAAAAGTTTACCAACTCCATCCTTAATACCCTGGTCCAAGATGAAATCTACAAATATACAACCAGGCACGTGCTTGCCACCTGTAAAACGAGATTCTAGATTTGCAAGACTAGAGTCATTGTTGTATCCGACATATCATGGTACAAGAAAAGCAAAATCCTTGAGTGTTCCATCAATCATTAAGAATTGTGACTCCCTTCACATTCCAGCTATCACGCTTAAAAGTTCTAAAAAGGAAATGGAGAAGGACATTCAAAATTTTCTAGTGCAAATGGGAATCATTTAAGTCTTAAAAAATATATTATTTATTCTTCCAAAATATGAGTGAATATTATAGTATACAAAAATATTATATAAAGTAAACCAGAGTGAACACTTTAAAATTAGTGCATTTATTTTTTTCACATATGGTAAGGTAACATTCATTTAAATAACAAAATATCAAGGTAAGTGTGAATTAAGGTTCTGCGTATGCGGATTTCGACAAATTATGTCTCATCAGTGCAGATCAAATCAAAACATTTGGAAATCCATGAACCAAATTATATGTAAAAGCTGATTGAGAACAAATTACCAATAGGATATAAATAGGAAAGCCAAAATCAGCTAAGGACAGAGCTCTGCAAGTGGAAGATACTCCTAAGGTTTTAACAAAATTTTCTTAATTTTATAAGATATTGCAAATTTTTAAATAAAATCCATTTTCGGGCTAGCACCGAAGTACTGGCTACTGCCCGCGTTGGTGAATACCCTCGAGACTAACAGTCCAACCATTTCGTTGGTTATTGCTTTATTTTCTTAAAGAGTTTATTTTCAATCTGAAAACAGTCTTTTTGGGTCATGATCAATCATATATTTGTTTTCCTCTCTCCGATAATATAGATTTTAATGCATCAAACACTAAACCAAAAGCTTCGAATTCTTGACTCGATAGGGCCGGACTAGCTTCAAATTGTCATTATTTATGTTTTTATTTTTTATTTTATTTTATCTTATTTTTATTTTTTTATTTTTTTATTTTTTTTTGTCTTGCTTGTTTGTGGTTTTCTCTGTCCTAATTTTTCTATCTGTTATCGGCTTATTTCTTCTCTCAATTTCCATTATATTGACAGTAATACTCCAACTTCTCCTGTTAACGGAGTGTTTGTTTCATAATTGATTGCTTACGCCAGAGCTAACACCAACCATGCATACTTTTTCATTATGCATATCGATCTCTGTGACCGTCTCTTTAATCAAGGCTTCACAAAATTCGTTTCATACGCTCATTAAAAATGTTATTTAATAGACATTAGTCCTTTGTGGAAAAAACATGAAGATTCATTGTTTACTTAATACTTACAATAGCAATTGCTGTTGAGTTGCTTCCGGACACTACCACAATTGAAAGGGCTGTATTTCATTTGCGCACTTTTTGAGATCATGTGCCATTTCGTTTGCGCACTTTTTAATATTTCATTTGCGCACAAATTTTCTTTCATATGCACATATTATTTTGTTTGCGCCCTTTCTTACCAACCATTTATCAAAAAATGAAAATTAAATGTCTGTTAAATTCCATCTCAAGTGATAAGTTTAGAAAGATTCAGTAACTTTACATGAGTGCCGAGTGGAATACTTCGGTTTACTGAGCTTTTCTGGAGACCAATTAGGTTGATGACTGTTTTGATATAAAGTTAATGGTACAAACACTAAATGATTAACTCTGTACAGTTCGCAATCTAGGTTGCTGTGTCCTAAGTTCAACCAGATGCTTTATTTCTATACCGCCCTTATGGTAGAATACTCTTTCATGTAGAATCGCTTGGAATAACGCTAGTACCACGTGGAAAAAAAACAATGGACTTATTGCCTTTCCAAGGCATTTCAATAAACAGTTCTGAACATCAAATACTCAGTTTTTTGTTTTTAGAAGTAATTTCAGACAACAACTTACATAAAAAAACGGGGAAGCAGTATCTCGACGCAAATAGAGAGAAAGATTAATTTTATGATCAGCTTTTATATGGAGGATTTTAATGTCTAATGAATAACTCCGTTGTTACTTTCGTCTCTTCAGAAATTCTATGGCCGCCACCACGACATCATATAGATATATATGAAATTTCAGTGTCACAAATGAAAACTGACATTTTTAGCTAGATTCACATCTTCCCGCATTTGACATTACCGGTTTTGAATTTACCCTGAATTGACCCACTGACAGTGTGACGGGCGCTGTATACAGAGCATGACATGCTTACCCTTACGGAGCACATGTTGTCACTCTGTTTTTCTAGAGTTCACACTGTTAATGCTTTAGTTTTTTGTGTTGTATATGTAGTGTTCGTGTTTTGTATGGGCATGTGGTGTCTTTGGTCTTCCATATTTGGTTATTGCTTTTGCCTTGTCTCTGGACTTTGATTTATGTAAACTTGTGCTTTGTTCCTTTGGTATTCTACTGACGTTGTTTTCAACTTTCCAATGGTAAGCAGGGGGTCAACGGACTGATGCCCAGCTAACGGTATAGTTCAACTAAGAACAAAACAAAAAAGAATGTGCACAAATTAAATAACAAAATGTGCGCATATGAAATCACAAATGCGCGCAAATGGTATGCAAAAGTGCGCAAATGAAATGCAACGTCTGAAAGGGAGGTTTGGTGTGTAAGAACACCGATTTAACACACCATTTCTTTTGAAATTCCCGTACAAAGTCGGGTTTTGCACATTCTTTGTCTTTTTAATTTGTCCTTCGGATTTCTTCTCTTGACAATTCCGTTCGGTACTTTTGTTATAATCCTCATTTTACTTCATTCCTGTAAAAAATGCGGCCTTTTAGCATACACCCTTAACAATTATTACAGTACTCAAGCTAGCGACCATAACCTTATATGTATTTAAACGAAAACATAAAATAGAATCAGGCAACGACCAACAGGAAAATGCTTTCATGCGAGCAATCAGAAAAAGATTTTGTACCGTTTTTAGGTTCGTGGATTCATGAATCTATTTTATCCGACATATATATATATCAAAAGCACATGCTTCGGCAAAAGAATATTATTCACAGTAACAAATCAATTATGCCTTTTTTTTAAAAACGGCGTATGAATATGTTAATGTTAAATAAGTTCGAACAGATTAGGAATTTGATGTTGAGATGTCTTTAAGATTGTCAAATATAGTTTTAACTGTTATCAAATAATCGGTTTGTCATGCTACATAAGTGCTTAAGTATTAATATGTTGAGACAATTGACGTCATTATCACATCATTATCACATCCCCATTCTCATGGAACGTAGTTGCGTATTTGTACTACTGGTATTCGTTCAGATTCCCACTATATCAAGGTATCCCGAGTTCCTATCGTTGTCTATGTTTGTCTTTTTTCATTTTATTGTTTTTCTTGTATAGTTCACTGGTGAATTGTGGCATGTGGTTGTAATGCTCGGCCATTTTAAGTGTTTCCTGTTATCTTTCCTTCATTAATTATACTGTCGGTCGGATAGACTTAACTTCTGTACTGCAGTCAATCCATGGAGTTTCAAAACAACTTCAAATTGACTGAAATATTGAAGAGGGTGTAGAATCCACATTCAATACTATCCACCAGTCTTTAATCCGTTGCATCTATTTGTTGGTTCTTAAACGTAGAGCGTCAGTTAAATTTGTCATGCATATGAATGAAGGAAAGAGGATATCAAATAAGAGAATATTGGCTGAAATTTTTCCTAACGACAGAACACCTAAGCAAAGAGTGCTATCTCTTTAAGCTAGACGACAAAGGAGTGCGATTCTTGAGATAATAAAGTTTGACTCTAAATTGACCAAAACAAAGACTGACGCAACCAAGTATTCAGATGTTGCAGAATTATACATTTATGGTATAAATATGAAAAAAGAAAGATAATGGGGTAAATGTCAAGGAGACAACACCCAATCTCCAGTTTAAAACGACCGAAAACAAAGCATCTAAGGGTCATCCTACGGTCTTCAACACAGTGAGGAACATCGCACCATATACCAAGCTCTAAATGGTCCTAAAAAGTAAAAAAGTCAACAAATCAATGGAAACAAACCACATCCAATAACCCGAATATCAAGAAACTAAAACTTTATAGACAAAGGACAAGCGCCAATATGACCAACATATTTTTTACTTTGGACAGTCGCAAAAATTGGTGTGGGGTTAAACTCGTCTTCTTGGATCCAAACCCTCCCCTGATGTATGATGAATGGCCAAAAATAAATGCACAAGAATATTCACAGTAAAAATCAAACTAGAAAAAAGTCCAACTTATTAAGACGAGTACCTTTACAATGAATTTCATAAAATATGAAGACAATACACACGGGTACTGTCCTGACAAATGCTGGCATTTACTGACAGCTAGAAAAGGACATAATTTCCTTTGAAAATGATATCAAGCCTTCTTACACATGAAACTTCAATTGAAATACCTCCAAATAGATTTCGTATTACAACATCATCAATTAAATGTATGAAAGAAGGACATGATATTGTTCAATGCCAAAAGAGAAAAAATTATTTTAATTTTGTTACGGTGTAAAACATTGTGGAGCTGATCAATATTTTTGCCAATAAAAACCAAAGTAAAGATTTAACAACAATGCTATATTTATATCCTTTATGAATAAGTTTGTTCAACGGATCCATAAGATTGGGAGGACAATTTTTGAATCTATGCGCTTTGTAAATGATATTGCAATCAAGTTTGGATGTGAAACGCCCTGTTGTATAAGAGCCCTGCATTTAGAACCAAATTCCCTTAATAAGTCAATGTATTTATAATACAATTTGAAAAATGTTTTTATCAATCTATAATATCTAAACCCTTGATGCAGAAGTTTATTAGTTGTGCAAAGATTTCAATCATTGAAGTCAGAAACGTCACTATGTACTTGTGCATATCGAGGTGAAATGCAGACCCCTTAAGGAGGGGCTAACGGAACATCGCCGTCAAGATTGGGAAAATTAACTATAGGGAAAGAGAAATCATCTCTTTTGTCGTAAACTTTCGTGTTTAACTTTCCTTAATTTATTAATATGTCAAGATCAAGGAAAGTAATATGATCACTGATTATTGGAGTGATTGTAAGAGCACTTTGCCAGTTTAATTGATGTTTGTTGACAATCCCGCACCCATGACCAAGAAAGACATGGATGTAGCGTTGCTCGACAATTAGCAAAGAATTCCGCTTAAACCGGTGCTAGGGGCCGTCTTGAACTTACTATGAGGTATGAGCAAAGCTCATTGTTGAAGGCCTAATGGTGACTTCATGATGTAGAACAACAATAAAAGCGTTGTTCCTTTGCTTGTTTTTTACCCTTATTTGTAGAGACTTTGTCTCATGTGAATTTACTCCATATCCTTTTATTCACCATTAACGACTGGAGTTTCTCTCTCCTGCAGTGTGGAGTCCGTAAAAAGATTCCCCGTGCGAGAGATGTATGCTCTCTATATTTTTCAGTTATGGTGTACTTGTGCGTGAGAGAATTTCTCATATGGATATACTATTGATACTTTCAAATTTTGGCATTTATTTTATTAATTTCGAAATGTAATCCAGACCACCTGTTTTAAGTGCCCACATCTCACTATTTTATGACGCCAAGTTTTCTTACATTCGACTTAATGAGTGCCCTGTGTTTGTCTATATGTAGTAGTTGTCCACTAGCTTAAGACACTAGTGCTTTTGTTGGGCAAAGGATGACAGTGATTGTAAGAGCACTTTGCCAGTTTAATTGACGTTTGATGACAATCCCGCACCCATGACCAAGAAAGACATGGATGTAGCGTTGCTCGACAAATAGCAAAGAATTCCGCTTAAACCTGTGCTAGGGGCCGTCTTGAACTTACTATGAGGTATGAGCAAAGCTCATTGTTGAAAGCCTCATGGTGACTTCAAGATGAAGAACAACAATAAGAGCGTTGTTCCTTTGCTTGTTTTTTACAATGTATTTGTAGAGACCTTGTCTCATGTGCATTTACTCCATATGCTTTTATTCACCATTTATTCAAAGGGAGTTCGACAGGTCTGTAAATTTAGAAAATTCAGGATTATTTACAGCCAAAATATCAGTTCAGCGATTTTTTAATTTTGTTGGAATATGTCAAGATGTTAATGGGATACGTTGAGGCGAGCTATATTTTGTTTTACGGCAGCGATTGGTAATTTAATATGGCCTGTTTACACGATATTTTAATAAAGCCTTCGTTTTATGACATTTAAATGTGACCCCCTTTGCATACCTAAGGGATTGGTATCTTAATCGGTACCGATTCCGAACTTGGTTTGGGACGTCTTTTGTACAACCAGTGAGTTTGATAGGCTGTAAGTTATCTTTTGGTGAACGTTCTTAGGTCCCGTGGAAGACTTCAGCCCTCGCTGTCACCAGCTTTACACAGTTCTTAAGTTTGCAGTTACATACAACACTCCAATAGTCAAGAGCATTAGGTGCATGTTACGTTATACATATACTGTAAAGATAAATTGGCGTTTCGTTCATCATGTCTTATGGCACGCTCGCAATGCTGTTAGGCTTTGACCATATTCATCCAATCGATACAAGAGAATTTGTTGAATTTCAAGAAATAGATTACATGTTCTAAATGCATATTTTGTTTATTGTCTTTGCATTGGCTGCTTGCGGATCAAAAGCAACAATCCAAATCAAGATCTGATGGTACGACAGACTTGAATAAATCTGCAGTGAAAGGAGACCAATGATGAAGAAACCAAAAGCAAATCGATTTTACATAATCAAATATAAAGCAAATCGATTTTACATAATCAAATATAAAGCAAATCGATTTTACATAATCAAATATTAGCTGAAAATTATAGTACTAACAAAATCACAGAACAGAAATTGTGAGGACTGAATTCCAAATGGAAAAAGACACAGTATGTGCAATGCCAACGGAAAATTGTGAACTGTAAACCAGATTCAGTACAGGCGATTCAAAACAAATACTAGGAGAAACCTTTGTTGATTGCACGCCTAACTTCTACTTACTTGCAGTAGTGTCCGATATCAACTCCACAACAGTCGAAGAGAGTGAAGAGAAATTGTCATTTTAGTATTACAAAAACTTGAATTACAGTTCGGACCAAAATTTCAATTTTTCCGCCAGGGACTAATATATTTTAAAGAACTTTAAAGATAGTCGTATACGACGGAATCGAGTTTTTAAAGCCTTGATTTATAAGGCGGTTACGGAGATAATTATGCCAAAAGAGAAAGTTCTTATAATTGGTACTAGCTCTAATGTAACAAATCAACTGTAAAACATACATTCCATCGTAGTTTTGTCCTTAGATATATTTGATATTACTGATTATTCGGATTTTGTTTGGTTTTATGCATTTTAAATATTTTTGAAATTATGGATTTCCCTTGTTTAGGTTCTAGTGCTGCTGATGAGGAATAAATTTCCGAAATGGCCATACAGCTCATTTAAATTATTGCAGTTGGAGTTTACATCATGTTCATTTACTCCATATCCTTTCGTGAAATATTCCGCTAGCAGGAGAAGTTGAAATATAATTTTCCATGTTAAGAAAAGTAATAATTTTGAAAATGATGTTGTCTCTTTTGTGTGTCGGTAAGTTCAATAAGGACATAACCATTCGCGTCACATTCGAAATGTAAGATAGGAGGTCAAATTCTATAGGGTCTGTAAGTCTCGTACAATTTTGGGACTTCCGGGTACATAATTTGTACCCGGAAGTTGCGTTTTTAACAGAAAAATATGACGTTTCAAGCAAACATTAAGGACGTCATAATCCCACAACGTCATATTTTGGCGGGAAACGTTTT
>MJUU01065741.1:0-30587 GCA_002080025.1 Modiolus philippinarum
TTACCAATCTATTGTTGACTTTTTCATTGAGATGGTGAGCAATTCTCAGAAAGCTTTTTACATAAAAATTTGCAGCTATTATGAAAATTATTCTACAACCGATTGAGAAACAAGTTCAAATGTAATGTTAACAAACTAAAGAAAAAAAATAGATCTAGCACAAAGGGATAAAGAAAACTAAAGGCTATATGGAGATAAGGCAAAAAGAAAATAGGGATGGCATAGGTAACCTTCACATAGACACATCAGAGAAAAAGCGTCAAAAACAGATATTGAAGGAGAAAAGGCCAACAGTCTTTCAAAATATTTCACAGTATTTTTACATTTGAACTAACATGAAACATAACGAACCTTCAACAGAACAAACGCATTCACACAGTTGAGAAACTTGAATTAAAAGGAATAGACCTCATAATTAGAACACTAAAACACTGGAAATTGACAAGTCACCTGGATTAAAGTGGTGAACTAAACCCACAAATACTTATAGATATATCAAGTTCCATTACCAAACCAGCTTGATCTTCAAGCAATTACTAGAAAAATACAACTATCAGTGCAATGTTGAAGAAAAGGAACAAGTCAATACCAAGTAACTACCGACCAGTTAGCCTTACTTCAATGTTGTGCAAAATTGTGGAGAAAATAATAGGAGAAATATAATAAGCCATCTGAAAACCAACATGTTATTTTGAACAAAACATTATGGATTAATTACTTCTCGCTGGACAACACTTCAGATACAAGCAGAACCGGACAAATGGACAGATGCCTTGGACAATGGTTTCTATGTTGAATTTATATAAATGGATTCGTTTAATGCATTTTGACAAGGATACTTAAAAACCCAAAGTTATGGTATACAAGGAAAAAAAACTGGAGTGGATGAGAGAATTCTTTAATAATAGGTCCCAAAAAGTAATAATGGACTCTTTTAAGGCATTTTGACAAGGTTACTTAAAAACCCAAAGTTCTGGTATACAAGAAAAAAAACTGGAGTGGATAAGAGAATTCTTTAATAATAGGTCCCAAAAAGTAATGGTTCTAGCTCACAAAAGGTGACTACTGGCATAACTAAATGATCAGTTCATTTTCTCCTGACTCAAGAAAAGATTCCTAGATGTTTAGAATAATTTCAGACCAAAACAACAAGAAAATGTTACAAAAAGGCAAGAAAATCTCTAAGAATGGAATGATAAAAGGCTATTTAAATTCATCATGAAAATTGTATATATGTATATGAAAGAAAGCAACAGATTACGACGAAAAAAAAAAACAAAAACATAAAAACCAGCCAGGCAGAAAATTGAAAAAGATAAGGGAATAATTATAGATTCAAAACGAACATTCTAAAACTTTGTACAAGAGTAGTTATTTCCAGCCATGAGAATTTTTTTTTATCATCTACAAAACTTTAGTCAGAACACAACTAAACTATGCAAGCTCTGTATGGGCACTATAGAAGATGAAACACATAAAAAAAGTAAATTGCTCGAATTCGACTGAAAACTTCGAGCTTGGTTAAGCTAATATGGTCTTATTGTTTTATGTGTAGATATAAGACTATCTGCCAGAAATAATTTTTGAAAGCATTAAAATGTATTTTCACGTGTAGCTTTTTATCATTTGCAAGACGTATTATGTTTTTCATAATTCTAAATCAAGATAATGTATAGATTTGGTCGTTTTAATCTGGATATGGGATGTTGTCTCCTTGACATTTACCCCATTTCCTTTCTTTTTCATATTTAAAAAAATATATTGCAGTGATTTGCGCTGAAACGGTTGTAATGGATTCTGCTAGAATCCCTCGGCAATACCATGAACGGTTGCTCATCGCCTTTTGATGTCTATCAGTTGAAAAACATTACATGTAGAGGTTTCTCATTTGCATTGGATTAACCATATACTGAACACAAAATTTTCTGATATGCATTGACTCCCTATCCTTTTTTTCTTTTAAAAGTGCATTGAGACAGATAACATCAAATGTGCACTTTCAGGAAGACAACGTCTGCTCAAGAAATGTCGTCTGCTTATTAAAAATCACAGCATCTGCTAAGGAAATATCATCCTCACATCTGAAATGGCTACACAAGTACTTTAATTCTTAAAAAAAAACAGATCTAGTAGGTAGAGTGGTAACATACTTCAGAACTATTTTAAAATAATAATCTGTTTGGTTCTTTCCTTGATAAAAGACATCGAATCCTATTAATACTTCATCACAGTTGATCTGCATCGAGCTCCTATACATCTTGCATTTTAGTACAGCCCTAGATTAAACCAGCGAGGGGGAATCACAAGGTTATCGAAATTATATTTTAATAGCTAAAGAAGCCGAGTGGTCTAGTGCGCTGGATGGAGTGTAGGTAGTGTTACCATAGTTGTCACAACTCCGAAGGTTTAAATCCCGGAGAAGGAACTGCAAAAAGTATGTTAATTGATATAAATGTGCAGATCTAATACTGACACAGAGTGAAACAGAGTGAGCTGGATTCCAACTCATGCATCTATAGCACCATCCGCCTAACAGTTTGAAATTCCTGAACGAGATGATTTGTATTGCGACGTTAAATTATTTTTGAGGTAACAAAATATTTAATTCGTGGGTATTTTTAGTATGGAAAAGGGGGATTATAATCAGCGAAATTAATTCGTGTGTATTTTTAGTATGGAAAGGGGGGATTATAATCAGCGAAATTAATAAATAGTTACCGGTCAAGAAAGGCGACATAATCACAGGCTTGGTTTTAGTTAAATAACAAAAATACCGAAGTTAGTGTAAAATTCACTTTCTGCATATAGATATTTCGACAACTAATGTGTCAGATAAAATCAAAACATTTGAAATCCAGAAATCGAAAGGTGTACAAAGGCTGATGGAGAAGATCTAAATAAAAAGTTTATTGGAGTTGATACCTCAAAATTGACGTGGAAGCACTTAATTGAAGAAAAAGAGGACGGTGAAATTTCAGTTTGATTTTTAGGATACATTGGGAAGCATATGCTTCTGTACTTAGTGGGATGCTTTTAACTTACTGGCAAAAACGTTGCATAACTTATGTTTGTACATAGGAAATTTTTTGTTTTTACTCATTTAAAGTTTTAAAAATAAAATTATGATTTGTTCGTGCTAAGAAAAATAAAGGCTGCAGTGTAAATGCGTTTGAAAACATAACTTTAATCATTTTGTGACATTTGATGATTGGCAGTGGACAAACATGTATTGTTGTTGTTTAGGAGAAGTAAACAAATAACAAATAATTACAACAGGTAAAATTAAAGTATGAGTCACAAGTTGCTGGGACGTATCCCTTACCTTAGAGAAAAATCTAACTTTATAAGTATTTACCTGGCCGTAACACTTCTATATGTTTAATGAACATCTCCCGGCCATCAGATCATCAAAGGACACTTAAAACTTTATTCACATCTTCATGTCAGATACTTCTAGAAAATAGTTCGTAATCTGTATAAAAGGGGAAGCATCAACAGGTGTAATTTGTATAACCGCAAAGTTTACTATAGTTGTGACATTTTATATTGTGTACCAAGAGGGCTTCGTTGTTGCTCAGTATGTCTCTGTTATCAAGAACAGTACCTATTCGATATGAGAGAGACTTTTGGCCGTCACCATATGAACGGCGTATGCCAATATATCATGAAACGTTTCCGTATGAATCAAGAGTCACGTCGTATAGACAAGAACCAATGCCTTTGACTTTTCCAATGGAATTTGAAAGCAGGCCTCTTGTAGAAAGTCGAATGTGGTCAAACTATGATCAGGAAATGAGACGAATGAATGACGAAATGAGACGGATGTGTGATAATATGTCTCGAAGCGTTGCTACTGCTCCGCCACAGGTACCCGTCATGCCAACAGTTGATGACTGGCGACTTACAGAAAATTTCAGAATGGATAATCCAATAGTTCAGGAGAGAGACGGATCAAGAAAATTCTATTTAGAGTTCGATGTTTCACAGTTTAAACCAGAAGAGATTACCGTGAAGACATCCGGTACACAATTGTCTGTTCATGCGCGCCATGAAGATAAAGATCCCAACAGATCGGCATACCGCGAATTTGCCAGACAATATACCTTACCGAAAGAGGTTAAACCAGACTTTTTGATGTCAAAGCTTAGTGAGAGAGGAAAATTAACAATTGAAGCACCATTACCTGCGTTACCCGGAAGCCGAGATAAAATGATTCCAATTGAACACAGGAAGTAGGAAAGCATTAAGTGATGTTGAATATAAACAAACAAAACTGCTTTTTGGTAAATTTTGTATCATTTGAGAAACTTAACTTACAATACAATTGCATACTTGGATATGTTGTACAAGTAATAATTTACGGCAATAAATTATCATAAGTTTAATTTGTTTCTTTGGATTCATCGTACTGGAAGCTTCCCACCAGCGGAAAACACCGAAGGTAAAATTTCAGTTAAAACAATATCAAGAGGTTAGGTTAAAGAAATTATTAATATACAATATATGCACATTGTCGGAAAATATAAAATTTATTTGACGAGCTTTAGAAACAGGTAGAAATGCGAGGTTTACCGAGCATTTCTCACCTGTTTCGCAGCGAGTACAAATAAATTTTATATTTCCGACAATGTACGTATATTGTTTTTATCCTGCAATCATTTAAACTATATCTAAAAATGCATTTTCTTAGTGAAGCGGGACCAGGGAGACAGTAAACAACTTCGGCCATTTTGGTATAATCCCTGACGTCATAAGAGAATTTACACTGTGACGTCAAAGTATTCGAGGTTTCAAACCAGTCGCCCTGTCTTTTCTTCATTCAAAATCGTGGACCAGTTACCAGTCTACCCTACGAATACGAAAAAAAATATTCGTAGGGTCGTATTCGTCTAGTAAATACCACCATTGCAGGATAAATAATAATATCTTGTCAATAGCCAAAGGGTCTATACATTTTGTGGATTTTACCATGCAGAACGAACAAGTGCCTCAACAAAATAAAAAAAAAACACCATTATAACTTTGTTTGTTTTGTGAAATATAGCACTATCAAAGGATTTTTTCTCAAAAATTTCCAAAGTTAATAAATGGTTCACAGTCAGAAAAAGAATATTTGCAGAAATTATGATTACGTTATATTCCACAAGTGATCATTTCGACAATTTGTGTTTGGTATTGACTCAAAGGAAATATTGCAATGGGATACATGCAGATTCTTTGTAGAAGATATTGGAATATTAAAGTAATGAAGGGACATGGAGTGAATGCACATGAGGCAAAGTCTCTACAATTACATGACAAAAGAAGCAATGGGACAACGCTTTTATTGTTGTTCTTCATCTTGAAGTCACCATGAGGCCTTCAACAATGGGAGCAATGCTCATTTACTCCTTTCACTGTTTATTCATACCTCATAGTAAGTTCAAGGCGGCCCATAAGACCGGATTGGGCAGATCTCATGACTAGATGTCGAGCAACGCTATAACCATGTTTTATGACCCATGGAAGCGGCTGACAAAAATGATTGGTTTTTGATTAAAGGCTTATATGCAATATTTCTGTCGATGTGTTGTAATAAAATGGATAAAAGTCGTTCAAGTATGTTAACATTTGTTTCTCATGTTTATAAATCGGGATAATAACAAAAGAGGGTCCTCATGGGGGTCCTAGGAATCAAATAATCATTAAATTTTTGCCTTGGTAATCAAATAATCATTAAATTTTTACCTTGGTAATCAATACATTTTTGGCTAAGTAATAAAAAAATATATAAAAATGCAAGCTAATAATCAAATAATCATTAAATAAATGCTCTCGTAATCAAATAATCATTAAAAAGGATACCCTGATAATCAGGTAATCAAGAAACCCATGACGGGCCTCACAAAATAACCCAGCATATTTCAAGTTCTTCCATGTTGGATCGGAGTATTTCGTGGTCTTCTCTCGTTTTAATCGTTTAATATGAAAAAAGTAGTCAGCAAATAACCCATCTTCGCTAGCCAAGGGTTATGATCCACTCCTCTCCTCTTCACCCTTGGTAGATCAAGCCACATTTTTGGAGACACACGTCTAAAATTATCTCCCTTGTAAGTAGGAATTTCAATATGTTTTATTGCAAAAATTAAAGATCATTTATGATATCTAATAATGTCAAAATTCATAAAAATACTTAATTCAAGGAGAATGAACCCTCAAAAGTAAAGAAACATTACAAATCCCTGGAATTTTGCAAAATTAGAAAATCAATACACAATTTATTTTAAATTTTATTGTCATTCTATATATTAAAAATATAAATTCAAGTAACCTGATTGGCCGCAGCTGAGCCAAACTGCAACCAATCAATTCTGTGGATTACAGGCTTCAGAAATCAAGCCTGATCTGCCAAGGGAGGAGCTTGGCTAGCGAAGTTACTGTAGATTTAGTTTTTAAGTGAAGATATATTTCTGGACTCTTGTTGTTTGATCGCAAAGTTATATACCACCAGAATGTTTTAGTCTAAGTTTTTCCATTATGTTGTTTATCAAACCCAATCTGAATTGCTTAACGACAAATTGCATTCATTCTATCTGAATACTACTGCATATTGGTTTCAATGTTACTTTTATCTTTAGCATCTTTGTCATTTTCGTTGATCCACACTTAATTAGTCCCAGATTCACGATAATGTATCTCATGATTTTATTTGATATGTTTTTGTCTATTTATAAAAAAGAATATTCGTCCCATAATTCTTATAACTTTGAAGATCGGTAAGGTCGCTTTCTACATAAAAGTGTATTTGAAAAAGATGACTGATACAAACAAAGGACTAAAGAAATAATGAAAAATCACAGTCTTGTACAAGGACCAAACTTTGATAAAACGAAAAAATATACTTGAAGTTAAAACAACCTAGTAAAAATCTAAAGAAAAGGTATAACATACAACGGCTGTATATACTAGTGTTCTTAGTATTAATGTTCTAACGTTATTAGACTTTTCCTTCCATTACATTGATATTCTATGTTTCCTGGGATAAAATAACTATCGACCGACTGATCGGGAAAAGAAAAAAAATTGATAAATACAAATTCACCTCTTGGATGAAAAATGTCCAATAGGACGCTGCAAGTCGACTTAAAACATTGAAACGTACGCATAGAAAAAATGTATTTGGAATTTGAAATTGCGGAAACTTTACTTTAGAGCAATTACGAAGTATAAAACTAGAATCGCTTTGAGTTGGCAGCTACTGAGTAATAAAACAATACTGAGTGCTAGTGATAATCAGTAGATGAAACGGAACATCAATCAAAAGATATAGAAATGCATTCCAATATGACAACTGTAGATGTCTTGCTAATGTACAAGGATGTGAACGTTACCCACATTGTTCAGAAATATACCATATTGTCGAATTATATTATGAAAAATATGTTACGAATGCATGTTGTATTATGATATCTTAAGGATGAACAAATCAAATTAGAATAATTCATTGTTAGTTTGATTACAAAGAAGGTAACGTTTCGTCAGCTTTCGCCTGGCAAAGATATTTCAATCATAGCACAAAACAAATTGACCAAGTTAGTGTCTGGGACAGTTAGTCTTATAAATTCTTGTTAGGCTATTTTAGGCCATATGATGCCCAATAACCGGTAATTGTTGTTTTATATATATATATATATATATTTAACTCATCTCCATTTATCCATAACTCTGTATTTTCAAATACAAATTTCCTGAGTCTTGATCAACATAAAAGGTTTTCTCAAAATGTTGTTTTTCCTCAAAAGTATAATACATGTATATACGATTTATTAATAAATGATGACCTAATTTAGAAGTGAATGGTATTTTCCATATTCATGCAAACCTTTGAGTCGAAATAACAACGATAGTCGATAGAATACAAAATCCATTATCTAAAGGAAGTGAAACAGAGTTTAATGATGAATGGTATGTATATATATATATTGGCTATTCCTGTCATGTTAATTTTCTGTAATTAATAACAAATTCAGAAGAATGAATCTGACATCAGGAATTGTAGATGCATTCTCTAAAGTGTATTAGTATTGCATAAATACCAATAGAAAATTGTATGCTGTTATTTGAAACGTACGTTTCACAAATTTTGTGCCAATAGCCACTTTACACTTGCAGACGTGGTATGTATAGAACATTTTTGTTTTCAATACAGACTTTATCACGGCCAGTATCAAGTGAGTCTTTTGTCGAGCTTGGTGCGTTACGCCGTGATAAATAAGCAATAAGGGAAATAGAGTAATTGTACATAAGACAAAGTCTCTACAAAAACATAGCAAAACAAGCAATGGAACCTCGCTTTTATTGTTATTCTTCACCTCGAAGTCACCACGAGGCCTTCAACAATGAGCTATGCTCATGCATCATAGTAAGTTCTAGACGGCCCCTAGCACCGCTTTGAGCGGAATTCACTGCTCAATTCTAAGCATCCGTGTTTTATGACTCATGGATGGGGGATCGTCAACAAACATATTATAATTAACTGTCAAAGTGTACTTACAACTTTAAAAGCCGATATAGAATTTCCTATTTTTTTTTATCGGTAATTTACAAAGGATAAATATATCGCTATTAATGAATAAAAATAATCTGAAATTTGTATTTCATCATGATTAATGTATTGTTGATGATAATTAATAACGCGCATTCTTCGTTCAACGTATACCGCGTATTTAAACACGTCAAGAAGTACTTAACAGTGCGATGGTAGTGACATTATCAGCCACTTTTGATCAAAGTTAGTAAACAATTTACATACAAAGTTTGGAGACGGTATGTAATTTTGTGAGTTGGAACCCTAAAATTCACAAGATTTCAAAGTTTCAAGGGCATAACTCCAGGCGGCCGTTTCACAAAAAATCTTAAGCTTGTCGTAAACGTAAGAGAGGTCGTAAAGGTAAATCTTACGATTTTTGTGAAGCCCTTGGACGTCTGCACGCAATTGTAAATTCTGAATTTTGGAATATGATACCATCTATATGTACGTGTATGTAATACTAACACATTACCGAAGTTAATTAGTTTCTGCATTCTCATCTCGACAACTTATTCTTCTTCAGTGCAGATCAATTCAAAACATTTGGAAATCAATATACCGAAATATGTGTAAAAGCTGATAGAGAACAAATTACATAGTACAGTCAAAATCAGCCAAGGACAGAGTTATGCGTGCGGGTGATACTCCTGAATTTTGAATAACATTTAGTTAAATTTAGATATTGCAAGTTTTCAAATAAAATCGGTTTTCGGGCAAGCATCGAGGTTGGTAAATACTCTTGGCGACTAACAGTCCACCAGCAGAGGCATCGACCCATTGGTAATAAATAACACAATACCGAAGTTACTGTTAATTTAGTTTCTGCATACTAGTATATAACAAACGCGATGACTTCACTTTTCCAATAGTCAACTTCCCCTTTCTTTGTTGCAACATAACTAAAGCACCGATATATGGAGTTTATTTCTCCCAATTCATTCGCTACTCATGGGCCTGTGGTCGATATATCGACTATCTTGATAGAGCTCGGTTGCTTACACATAGGCTTATTAAGCAAGGTAATAGTACCCATAACTTGAAGTCATCATTACAGAGGTTTTACGGTCGACATCAGGATCTTGTGGACCGCTATGGGATATCTGTTTCAAAGATGACAACAGAACTTTCTCTTTGCCACTAAAGTTTGTTTTTCCTCTAAAAGATTTGACTTTACTACCGAACTTGACATGTTCAACACGGCTGGTGTCTTATAGGAAGTAGGAGTTGCTTACTCATCCGGCACACCTGATTTCACCCATTGCTTATTTTATTTAGTCCGTGTTTTTCACTTTAGTATATGTGTGCGTCTACATTTTTTTCTTTGCCTTGTACATGTTATGTCTTGGTTTTTCCGATGTTGCCGTTGTCGTTGGATTGTTCGTTTTAGAATGACGGTTCTGTTGTCAATTACTTTAATGAATGGCACAATGATACAGATAACATCGATTGTAGCAACAAAATGGCGGCATGTTTTGATAATGGAGACTACGGAGACTATTTCAAATAATAGTATGGGCATTTCGACAACTTGCGTAAAGTAAGTGAAAACCGAACCGTCAGTCTAAAATGAATAATCCAAGGACACTGGCAACACCAGAAAACAAAGACATAACATCAGTACTGCACAGAAAACAAAAATGAATAAACACACAGACACAAAGATGAAGAACACGGACCAAACAAAAAAACTAGGTACACAGGTAAAGTAATTATCTGTTGCTTCTTATAAGACGCCCGTCGTGTTGAACGTGTCGAATCCGGTCGAGAAAACAACAAAGTTAAGCTTTTCAAGGGATATTTGTTGGCATTTGGGAAAAACAGATATCCCATAAAATCAAATAAAGGGATATAGAGTAAATGTACATGAGACAAAATCCCTGTAAATACATGTTAAGATTAAGCAAATGGAACAGCACTTTCACCATTGTTCTTCAGCTTGAAGTCACCATGAGACTTTCAACAAGAGCAAACACTCCTACCTAACAGTAAGTTCAAGACGGTCCCCAGCACCGGTTTGAGCGGAATTCACTTGCTGAACAACACTACATCCATGTATCCTTTTTGTCATGGATGCGGAGTCGTCAACAAGCTTAACATATCGGGCAAAGTAGCCTTACAAAACACTGCCATCCGTTGCCCGACAAATGGACTATAATAGATAATACAACATATAAAAGATCACAGGGCACTCATCGATTTAATTACAAAGAAAACTTTGGGAGATATGGACAAAAGATATACAGATGGCTAGAAAAATAGTTTAATTTTTACAAAACAAGAAAGCCAAATTTTGAAATAACTAGATATCACCGTTATATCTTTACATTTCTGACTTTTATACTACTAGTAAGCTACATGTATACTACTATTCACTGGCTATAGGAATAGTAATGGATGTCGTACTTTTCAAGTCAGAAAGGGCCCTTTATTGAATCTCAATCTCGGAGGATTTTTTTCACACTTTCAATTAATGACAGTTCTTTTGTATAAAATTTGCGGCATTCAACTCTTAATTCATAAGTAATGTATGTAGTATTTATATGATATGGATATGGAGAACATGTATACGAGATAAAGTCTCTACAAATAGAGGTTAAACATGACAATGGAACATCGCTTTTATATTGTTGTTCTTCATCTTGAAGTCACCTGAGCAGTTAAAATTTGTGGATCTGATGTTTGCCTTTAAGGGCACTTATAATATGCAGTTAAAATCATTAAGAGGAGCTTTAAGCATGAGGGTTATCTAAAAACTAGAAAACTGAAAACACGTAGACTTGAACTTTTGCCTGGACTCCACAAGGAAAACAACAAAGGTAGACTCATTGTCGTAGCAACTATACATACCAAGAACATTTGCGGATCCAAGAAGGGAGTTCCGGGATTTGGACACCCCCTTTTTTGGACAATCGTGTATTTTTTAATGAAAATCGAGGTGTTTTACAAAGAAATACCCCAAAAATTTTCGATTGGAACCCCCCTTTTCAAATTCCCTGGATTCGCGTTTGGGGAACGTATATCTTGATTGTTGATTTTCATTAAAACCACACGTTGAAGCACTAGCTTCCTTAAACATACTGCATATTATCTAAAAAAAAGTGGAGTCCTTGAACCTTCTAACATCTATCTGACACAGATTAGTTAACAAACAGGAGTAATTATGTAATGTGTGTCGCTAATTATATAACGCAAAATAGTTGCATTGCCAAATCAGACACCCACAGAGAGACAAGAGAATTGACTTGACACTAATTACAAAAATTGTAGCTGATTTGCTGTTTTGTTATTATTTAAACAGAAACAAATAAGAAGACAATAAGTAAATACAGCAATACCTCAAATATTAATAGTTTAAGCAAGAAGCCAGAGCACATAAATTATGCTACTAAATCGTGTTCTCTTTTCATCTGTTTAGTGAAAAAATATAATAGGGTAAGAGTCGTATCTAGGAGCAGGCTTTATGTATATATGCTTGTTATTCCGTTTTTTAGCTCACCTGGCAATGCCAGGGTGAGCTATTGCCATCACTTGGTGTCCGTCGTCCGTCCGTCCGTCCGTCCGTCGTCCGTCCGTCCGTCCGTCCGTCCGTCGTCCGTCCGTCCGTCTGTCGTTAGCTCATTTTCAAAAATCTTCTCCTCTGAAACCACTGGGTTAAATGGAACCAAACTTCAACTGAGTCATCACTAGGGTATCTAGTTTCAAATTTATTATTTTCCATGTCTTAAGTCAAACAACATGGCTTCTGTTACTAAAAATAGAACATAGGGGTAAATTACAGTTTTTGGCAAATAACTCAAAAACCGTTACAGATATCAAAAATCTGACAAGGTTATAACAATAAACATGACAAGATCTACCCATGGTGAAATTTTGAAGAAAATCTGATGACCCATCTTAGAGTTATTTCCCTTTTCCGTAAAATTTTCAAAATTTTGATGTTTTCTATTTTTGATTTAAAAAAAAACTATAAGAGATAGAGGTAAAGTTTTTATTGCAAAAATGTTCAGAATGTTAAGGTCTACCCACATGAGAATTTTGAAGAAAATCCAAGCACCTATATATGAGTTATGGTCCTTTATTGGTCAAGTTTTTTTGTGATTTTATACTTTTTGTCCTATATTTCAAAAACCCTTTGAGATAGAGGTCAAGTTTAAATTGCAAAAATGTTCAGCATGTCAAAGACTACATTTTATTGAACACAGTCAAGTTTTCCAACCTCTTCCAAGATGGCCACCAGCGGGGAACTTAGTTTACCATTTGACCTAATGGGAAAATTCATACAAAGAACTTCTTGAGAACTACCGAATGGATTTGAACCAAACTTGGCATGAATGATGCTGATGCGGTGCTGACCAAGTGTTATTACTTTGGTGCCGATTCATCATCCAACATGGCCGCCAGCGGGTATCTTAATTTTAACATTGGACCCTATGGGGAAATGCATACAAAGAATTTCTACTTGAGAACCACTGAATGGATTTGAACCAAACTTGGTATGAATGATGCTTATGAGATGCTCACCAAGTGTTATTACTTTGGTGCCAATCCGTCATCTTACATGACCGACAGCATTGGACCCTATTGAAAATGCACACAAAGATCTTCTAGTGAACTACTGAATGGATTAAATTCAAACATGACATGAATGATGCCTGTCAGGTGCTGACCAAGTGTCACAAGCTGTGAACTTAATCTAACAAAAGATATTTTTCTTGAGAACTGCTCAATAGATTTAATCCAAACTTTGCATAAATAATGCTTATGAGAAGCTGACCAGGTATTGTTCATTCGGTGCTGATCCATCATCCAACATGGCCCCCAGCGATGAATTGGATCCTAAGGGGAAATGCATACAAAGATATCATGGAAAACCACTGAATGGATTCAATTTAAACATTGCATAAATGAAAGTTGTGAGATTTTGACCAAGCTTGTTACTTTGGTGCTGATCCGTCTTCCGACATGGCCACCAGTAGCAAAACTAAGTTTAACACTGGACCGAGTAGGAAATGCATAAAAAGATCTTCTCCTCTAAAACTGCTTTAACAATTTCAGTAGAATTTTAATATGATGGTCGTTGGGTGACTATCTCCAAAGTTTTATGTCAAATAATTGCCAGCAGGGAATGTAGATTAACATATAGGCCCTATAAGTTTGGAAATCTTCTCTGAAACTGCTTCAACAATTTTAATTAAATTTTATAAAAAGTTTCTGATTTTTACGTACATGCACCACCAAAGATGGACCATCAATTGGGAATTATAGAGCTGCATAGGACCCAGGTGAGCGATACAGGCTCTTGAGAGCCTCTTGTTTTATGTTTTATTATCCTGTACTTTCTCCGCAAGTTACTGTTTTCGCCTTCTTAGTTTCATAGATAAATTTAGTTGTCTTAAAGTAAGTGAGAACCGAACTGTCAGTCAAAGAACGAACAATCCATGGACAAAGGCAACATCGGAAAGACTAAGAAACAAGGACACCACTTGAGTACGGGACAAAAAAGAAAAACGAAGACACACATACAGATGAACAACGCGGACCCAATAAAAACCATGGGTGAGATCAGGTGTACCGGTAGAGTAAGCATCTCCTGCTTCTTATAAGACACCCGCCGTGTTGAACATGTCAACTCTGGTAGTAAAGTCAAATCCTATAGAGTAAAACAAACTTTAGTTGTAGAGGGAAAGATCTGTTGTCATCTGGGAAACAGATATCCCGTAATTATCGACAAGATCGTGATGTCGGCCGTAAAACTTCTGTAGTGATGATTTTAAGTTTTTGGTAACGTACCCTTGTTTAAGTAGTCTATTTGTAAGCAACTGGGCTCTATCAAGGAAGTGGCTGTATCGACCACAAGCCCTTCAATAGCGAATGAGTTCTGAGTTGTAAACTCCATATGCTGGTGCTTTTGGAATGTTGCCACAAAGAAAAGGGAAGTTTACTATTGGAAAAGTGAAGTCATCGCGTTTGTCATACAACCTAGTTTGTAATGTAACTCTGTTGTCAATTTCAAGATGAAGGTCGAGGAACGAGGCCGATGTTGAAGTATCTGTAGTATCCTTAATTTCAAGCTCTTTTGGATAAATGAGATGAAGAAAATCACCAAAAGCGAGGGTTGTTTAGTGATAAAATATCATCGATATAACGGAAGCTGTAATTAAAGGACTGGGCCAGTTTTTTTTCCTTATTTTGATGAAGCCCTTCAATGAATTCTGCCTCATAAGAGTGGAGAAACAGATCGGCTAAAAGAGGTGCACAGTTTGTGCCTATTGGAATTCCAATGGAATTCTTAAATCAGGTAAATCTAATGGGTAAAACTGCAAATTTTAACTTGTTTCACGGACTGCTTGTTTTCAAAATAAAGGCATTTTTTTCTTTCTGAATTATATCATTTATTTTTTTTTCTTTTGAATACAAATTGTCTTACGTATCATAATATTTTGAATTTCTTTTATACAACTGTATAACAATGTCTTTATTGTACGTGGTAAACATGCCTGAAACAAGAACGTCGTAACCAATATATTATCTAAATCTAATTTGACCAGTATATATTTCTTACTACCTATACGTGATGTTTATGTCATATGCAATTAACAAATATATGAATGTTCTCTGCTTTCTGACATGTAAGAATGCATTTGTATCCTATCACTTCCTGTTCTTGCTGATATATGCATGATTCAATTCAGTGTTGTTTCATTCCTCTGCATTAGCTTCTCAAAACTGCACACAAAACAACCAATTCTAAATACTCAACATGGCGGTCGTCACGACACCTGTAGTTTGGAAACTTGCTGAAGGATCAGGAATGACAAACTCGTTTATTCAAAACCAAGATGGTTCGCGAAAGTTTCATTTGGAATTTGATTTGGCAGGTTTTAAGCCTGAAGAAGTTAGCGTCAAGATGACAGGCAACCATTTATCTGTCCATGCTAAGCAAGAAATTGTGGATGGCAACAAAACGACACACCGGGAATTCAGCCGGAGTTATACCCTACCAAATCAGGTGAAATCCGAGCTTCTTACATCAAAGTTAAATGAAAGTGGAAAATTAACCATTGAGGCACCTTTACCAGATTTACCGGGGAATACTGAAAAAATAATCTCAACTAATTTCGGAAATGAAGCATCACAAACGACAAATACCATTATTAAAAAACAAGAAACGACAAACACTTTAATTCAAACCCAAGATGACGGTTCAAGAAAGTTTCATTTGGAATTAGATCTGGCAGGTTTCAAGCCAGAAGATATAAGCGTCAAGATGACAGGCAACCATTTAGCTGTCCATGCCAAACAAGATATTGTCGATGGGAACAGAACAACACATCGAGAATTTAACCGACAATATACCCTTCCAACTGAGGTACAATCCGAGTTTCTTACTTCGAAGTTAAATGAAAGTGGACAATTAACAGTTGAGGCACCTTTGTCAGCCTTACCGGGAAACACTGAAAAACTTATCTCAATTGATTTCGGAAAATAGAACTTTGACAACATAATATTCAGGATTATAAAAAAAAGCATAATTAAATTTTTTCATCTCGATGCATCGCCAGGACAAACATTTTCAAAATCCAGTGGCAATTTTTTATGCTATATGTGTATAAGGAAAAACATTCTTTAAATTATTTTGATGGAGACTTCGAAATATTTTTGGTGGAGGAATTCGTCAAACTGGCTTTAAAATGTCTGCTTATGACATGAAATATATTTGATTAAATTATTTGTATAATTGTACTCTTGCCAATAATCTGAAAATATTGTATTATTATCGAATCTACAATTAATTTTGAATTGATACGTACACGGCCTTTTCGACAATAGATGTTACACAGTGTAAGCTGAATTTCACCTTAGAGGTAGGATACTCAGAAGGTTGAAACTAAATAGAACGAAATTGTAACACTCGACAATTAATGCCTTATCAATTTTATTTACTTTGCACAAATCCTCTTCTCAAGTGAGGTGTTCTGAGTCCAAATACATTTCGAGGGAACGTACGTGGACTCGGAACACCTGACGTGGGATAATGCACAAACCTTGGATGCTTGAATGAAAATATCTCCCCTTTTGCAATGCGTGCCTTTCAAGTTTCATTCTGCGATATCTAAATTGTTTTCTCTAATTTCTAGCAAATTTGAACACTCCCTAAGCGATGTGTTATCGAAACAATACTAACATATGGATTGATTTGTTTTCAGTTTGATTGGCTGCCTCGTGTCAATTTCTGGAAATAGTGTGACCGGGTGTTGATGAAATTAACAATTGAATGCTTGCTTGACAGAACCTTTTTTGTACTTTCATGGCAGAAATTACTTAATCTATAGGTTATATGACAAATTTTTATATAGATATTTCAATAAGATCCCTTTTATTAAAATGTTACAGTTTTTGATCAACAATATATTTGTCCAGTTTGGAGGACTTGTTTTTCAAAAGACAATCAGAATTCCAATTGGCACAAAATGTGTACTCTTTTAGCCGATCTGTTTCTTCACTCATATGAGACTGAATTCATTGAAGGGCTTCTTCAAAATAAAGATAAAAAACTGGTCAAGTCCTTTAATTTCAGCTTCCGTTATAAAGATGATATTCTATCACTTAACAACCTTCGCTTTGGTGATTTTCTTCATCTTATCCATCTAAAAGAGCCCGAAATTAAGGATACTACAGATACTTCCACATTGGCTTCGTCCCTTGACCTTCATCTTGAAACTGACAACAGAGTTACAATACAAACAAGAGAAACAATCTCTAGCATTGTTCTCCCGTTTATTCCGATAATTTCTCAAATTTCGATAGTTAGATTTTAAATTTTCAAGTTCTTTGTAAACCTCAAACTTTAAAATATAAAAATCTATTTATCTAGATTTGAAACAATGTTAAAAATATTTATATCAATGGAAAGCTTAAATGATTCAACGGGATTCATGTCATACCTATTCAATTGCACATTAAATAGTGTCGGAGAATGAAATCTGTTCACAAAATTTTAATCTACCCCAAAAAGCCAAAATCAAAACATTAAAATGGAAAATAACATTCATAAAGTTTTTGCATTTTCCTTATAACTTACCTACATATTCACAGATTTTGACACATTATCTCGCCCTAATCTTCCGACCAAAAAATTAGCAGCTATTTTTCAAGAAACCAACAAGAATAGAACCGATCAATTTCTTGCAGGAAAATATTGAGGTAAGGCAGGTTGTTATTGATGAATATTTTAAGTGGATATGGATAATTCGTCTTTGCGGATGAATTTCATGTTGTAGGATGAAATGTATATTCACGTTTTTCCTCACGTGGTTTCTAATGCTTAAGTGAATGCGAAATCAATTTTGACCTTCGATCGTTAGAAAAAAAGGATTGTTGTACACTTCTAGATTTTAGGCCGACTAGCATTTGAAAACCAGACAGTTACCATACTTTTGTGTACCTAATCATATATTCTTATTCTTAAACTTTATGTTTTAAGCTCACCTGGCTACATCTAGGGCGATCTTTGCAATCACTTGACGTCCGTCATCTGTCCATCGTAAGCCTTTCAATTAAAGATCACATTCGCTGAATCCACAAAGACAAATGGACGCAAACTTAATTAAAATTGTCCTTAGGATGTCCCCTTTGACAGGTGTATCCAGTGGGTACGTAACGCATCCAAGATGGCCACCAGAGGGGAAATAGTTTAACATTAGACCCTATTGAAAACACACTCAAAGGTCTTCTCACATACTACTAGTCCGAGTACAACCGAACTTAGTCAAAATAGTCCTTAGATTGTTCCTTCCAGAAGGACGTCCGGCAGGTCTGTACTTCATCCAAGATGATTGCCAGTGGGGAAGGGAGTGAGAACCGAGTACGACACAGACGAGAAAAATGAAGACACACATACAAATATGAATAGCACGGACCAAACAAAAAAACCAAGTACCAGATCAGGTGAACCGGTATAGTAAGCATCTCCTGCTTCTTAAAAGACACCCACCATGTTGAACATGTCAACTCCGGTAGAGGAAAATCAAAATTGAGCCGTGAAGGGAAAGATGTGTCGCCATCTATGAAACAGATATTCCATAGCGGTCCATAAGATCGGGATGTCGACCGTACTACTTTTGTAGTGATGACTTCAGGTTATGGGTAACATAACCTTGCTTGAGTAGCCTATTTGTAAGCAACCGAGCTCTGTCAAGGTAGTCACTGTTTCGACCACAGGCCTCTGAGTAGCGAATGAGTTGGGATATGTAAACTTCATGCGTTTGCACTTCTGGAATGTTGCTACAAAGAAAAGGGATGTTGACTATTTGAAAAGTGAATTCATTCCGTTTGTCATACAGCCTAGTTTGTAGTGCACCTCTGTTGTCATTTTCAAGATGAAGGTCGAGGAACGAGGCCGTTGTGGAAGTATCTGTAATATCCTTAATTTCAAGCTCTTTTTGATAGATAAGATGAAGAACATCACCAACGTGAGGGTTCTTTGGTGATAAAATATCATATCTATATAACGGAAGCTGAAATTTAAGGTCTTTATTTTGCAGAAGTCTTTCGATGAATTCAGCCTCATATGAGTGGAGAAACAGATCGGCTGAAAGAGGTGCAAAATTTGTTCTCATTGGAACATAGTTTAACATTGGATCCTATAAAAAACACATTCAAAGATCTCAAAAATTACTAGTTAAATTATAAGAAAACTTAGTCACAATGATCCTTTCCAAAAAAGGTACCTTCCAAGTAACTTCCGTCGGGGAAAATATATTGGACCCTATTCAAAGATTCCCGAAAAACGGGTACAATAACAACCAAACGTAGTGAAAATTATCCTTAGATGGTCCCTTCCAAAAACGAGTCGCTCGGCAGGTCCGTATCTTATCCAAGATGGCCGCAAACAGGGAACATAGTTTAACATTGTACCCGACGGAAAACTCATTTAAAGATCTTCTCAGAAACTACCTGTCCAATTACAAATGAACTTAGTCACAGTTGTCCTTAAATGGTCCCTTCCAAAAAGGTTATAATTTTCCTTAGACGGTTCTTTCTTTTAAAAAGGTATCCTACAGGTTCGTACCTCATTTAAGAAAGCCTCATAGAAATTACGTTTTTGCAGGGTTGAAACCAAACCATGGAAGCCAACTGGGAACACCACTTATAAGTTTAACAATGGACCCGATTGGAAATACCATTCATATCCCTATGTCTGTCATGGTTCATGTGAAGTATAGGGCTCTTGCTGTGTTATTAATGCTTATAAACAATGAAAGGTCAAGGAGTAAATACACATGAGACAAAGTTTTTACAAATATATGGTAGAACCAAGCGATTTAACAACACTTTTATTGTTGTTCTTTAGCTTGAGGTCACCATGAGACCATCAACAATGAACTTCCTCATACCCTAGTGTAACATCCATATCAACATACAAATAGTTCATTATTGGATAACGTTTTGCGTTTCCGTAATATAATTTGACAATTTTTCTTTCTAACTACTTACATGTTACGAATACGTCTTATATGATTAGCAAACCATGTTGTGCTTTGTCTGAGGAATGCATTGCATAATTATACATATCAATTTGTGTTTTATATGCTGCTATATAGTTTGTTCGTGATCAAACAATTTAAAGACCCTACACATAACAGAAAACACTTCACTGAAGTAATATGGCGATCACGGCACCAGAAGACTGGAGACTTTTTGAAGAATTTGTTACATCCAATCCTGTTATTCAAAACCCGGATGGTTCAAGAAAGTTTCGGTTGGAATTTGATGTTAGAGGTTTTAAACCTGGAGAAATAACTGTGAAGTTGTCAGGCAGACAATTACTTGTCCATGCAAAACAAGATGTTGTTGATGGGAACAAAACAATATCCAAGGACTATAGCAGGCAGTACGCGTTACCACAAGAGGTAAATATGGAAACCATTTCATCAAAATTAAGTGAAAACGGAATACTAACAATTGAAGCACCGTTACCAGCATTATCAGGAAACAATGAAAGAATTCTGACCATTGATTTCGGAAAGTAGAACTGGGAGATTTAAGTCTCTTGATTACAGTATATTCAAGAAAATACAATTGGAACCGTCTAAAACCATAAGTTCATTATTAGAACTAATAATGGACTTCTGCTAAAACATATTTAAGATGTGGAAATGGTTAATACCTAAATTCACTCTGTGATTATACTGAACACACAATGTCGAACAGTAAGATTGTACGATATAAAATAGATCTTTCAAAAACATTAGTAGTAAACTTTTTTTCTTTTTCTTGCCTTGTCTTTATTTGTTAGTCTTGCTTTAAATAGTTTGCTGTGTAAAATCTAATTATAAAAGTATTTTTTTCTTAACTTTTGATATTTTGCTATTTTACGCTGGAGATTATTCCTGAAGATATCAAATATTGTGTACCGACATTGCTTTTAATTGGATTCAAGATATATTTGAAATGAAAACGACAACTAAAACTAAAGTGGCTGAGAATATGTCAGTTTAAAACAGGAGCAAAAATCATACGTCCAGAATACATGGCAATATACGGATTACATACAGATAGAGAACGTAAACGACGAAGGCGAAACAAACAGTACATAAAATAAAAGTCTCAAAAAATAAAGCACTAATAGTGTCAACCCTTAAAAGAACAGGAGTGTCATCAGGTGCTCCAGAAGGGTAAGCATTACCTACTTCATATGTGAAACCCGTCACACTGCGAGTGAAAATTCCGGAGTAATGTGTCAATCCAGTAATTCATCGGGATCTATTGAAATATGCTCATCTTCCTTTGTGATACAGACACATTGTAACGATCAGTCAATTCGTGTTGATGACAATAAAACTTTTTAGTGACAATAGTAACAGTGATTGAACATAACCCTGGCGAAGTAGCTTTTGAGATAGTTATTGTTGCCCTTTTGATGAAATCGACATACACATTACATACACGACAGTAGCGAATGAGCTGTGAAATGTAGACTCCATATGCTGGAGATGTGGGTGCATAACTACTCAAAAATGGGAATTTCATAATTAGAAAATCAATATCATCATGCTTGTCATAAAGTTTTGAGATCAACTGTCCCGAGTTGTCAATATAAAGGTAAAGGTCCAGGTATGATGCTGATGTTGGTATCCCAACTGTTTGTTGGAAAACGTGTCCTCCAAATTAGTCAAATATATTGTAGCGTTTTTATTTAGCCCACTGTCCCAATCACATGGAACTGACGTTCCGTTACTACCGGTCAGGAATGAATGTTTAACTATATCTAAGTGTTATATAAGATATACATTCTTTCTTTTGGAACTTGTCAAAATTAAAAAAAAACAAATTTCTTTGATTACATCAAATTACTTGATTATTTTCGAGTACAATGTCAAAAGTCAACATACACAAAATTACAAAGTATAAAGTCTTTCACTTCTAATTTATAAAGTTTTACTTTATATATTTTGCTGAAAATATTATGAATATTTAGGGAATCTAATGTGTAATGTCATAAATTTATGCTTACTGTTATTTTGTCAGTGGTATGGATATCCTGGTCAAGTGTTTTCCCGATTTTCTAGTTCGCCTGAAATCCGCCATTTTGGTTTAAGTAAGGTCAAGTGCCGTAAAAGGGTCGGAGAGGTACTCAGCGTTGTAAACGTCATAATCGTCAAATTCAAGTCTCTTTAGACGTCATGGTTAAGTTTTTCGAGTCCAAAGTACTATAAATACAGCCGATTTCCATATGTTCGCCAGTCGTGGTTTGGCTCCCGACTGAACAAGGTCAGAATACTGACTCGTAGTTTACTACTACTTAATAAAATAAAAGGATTTATGTAATAATCCTCTTTACGGTACAATTAATGAAAAAGACTCCAAGACAAATTACAGGTCATTAGAAATTAGTCTCAAGTCCTCCACAAGAGACTCGAATTTTCGCAAATTAATTAAGTCAAAAGAGACTCAATAGACTAAAGAGACTCACTAACAAATTTACATGACAAATATATATCAGTCTTGTCTATAAGATATACAAATTGAGTCTCTCGTTTTGCTAAGGCCGCTTGAGTCTCTCAAGTTATTTCTGTCGTTTTTTGTATAAGAGTCTTCATTTAGAATAGAGTCTTTCATTATGAGTCACGTTAGTTGATTTGCCTATTTATATATTCAGTTAAGACTCTCTCGCGCGTCTGTCGGTCAAATGTTACTTAAGTCTCTTCAGTCTCATATGATGAGTCTCAATAGTTAATTGCATTACAGGGCACTCACGTTTTTGTCGAATATTGTAACTTCCGATTGTGTTTCATATAGAGTCTATAAAGTCTTCTCCAGTGAGTCTCATTGCATATTGTGAATATTGAATATTTATAAGACTCTCCTCCGAACGTTGAGTCCGACATATAAAAAGAAGACTTGCGATATACACAAAAAGAATAACAGACACATAAGTTCATGTTGAAATATTTTATTATTAAATTAATTATGCTGTAGCACTTGACCAGAGTTATCCTCCACTATACATATGTACTTAGAAATCGTTTGAATATCTGAATATTAGATCTATATCAAATAATTAGGATAATTTAAACTGGTTATGATTCGAAAATGAATTACGAAATATTAATTAAGAAATTGTCAGTCTGTATGAAATCATTATCGTTATTATAGTTAGAAATCAATTAAATAATTAACTTGAAATATAATTAATTAATACTGCCTAAAGATGATGAACAGAATAACAGTGACGTGGTGACTTGCATTTGTTCTTTCGATGTTCTATTTCTTGGGTTGGTTGTTAATTTATATTGTTGTCTATGAAATAATTTTCTAGCAGTGACTTTAAGATAAAAACAGCATTAGCTATCTTACTCCAGATTGCAACGCTAACGGTTGCATTTGGTGGCCAGTGTGGGATCCCTCTAAAATTAGGGATCGGTAATAAATCTGGAGTAGAAACTTAAAGTAAAATAGCATTATAGCTAAAACTGAAAAATAAAGTAATAAAATGTCAAATCTAAATACACCTCGACAACAAAGTTTTGTAATGTTTGATCAACAGGTAGATCCGAAAGAAACAAATGGCATCGTCGTCGGGAGTTCAAACACGACTCCCCGCATCCGAGGAGCACAGAGACTCAAACGTCAATCAGAGTCTTGTAGATTTAACTCCTTCTGGGGAAATTCGGATGCGGATTACCGGAAGAAATAGGGGAACAAACGAGTTCGAAACGCCTGAGACTCAAACAGAAGTCTCTAATGTGCCCGTGACTAGAACCGAAAACATAAATCTTGAAGTACTCAGACAAGGGCTATTGAACCATAGGGAGGCGGAACGAAGGATAATAGAGTTAATGACCAGTCATACTAGTTCTATTGGTGACGATGGGCGTCAATTTGTGTATTCCCATGGAGGGGGAGATAGTTGTTTTAATAAAGGTATCCCTGGTCTCCTTTCGAGCAGGAGGCGTGAACAGGAAGATCTCCGCGGTCAAAGTGACCAGTTCTCCGGGCCCAGCACTAACTTTCCATGGCCAGTACCTCCCGACATGCGTGCCGAGTGCTGTCCGAGTGGACAGATATGCGTGTAATGACACCACGACTGCTTCAGTAAGACAGAATAGTAATATGGGACAGGGAATTAATTTAATTGAAAACTCCCATTCGAGTTCTAACGGCTCAATTGCAATTCCCGTGATGGGATATAATGGCCAATTAAAACCTAAAAGACCACCTATGTTTGAAGGCATAAGTAGTTGGCAAGATTTTTTGGTTCAGTTTGAAATGGTGGCCTCTGTAAACAAATGAACTCTATGTACAGAAAACCTGGACAACCTTTGCCAGAAATGGCACAAGAAATAGAATCACAAGGTTGGCGTATCCCATAGCGCCAACTGAAATACGGGACCAACTCGCAAAAGACTGCTTCTTAAGAGCAGTAAATGAACCCAGAACACAGTTATCAATCTTTCAGCGGGAACCTAAAACTATCGATGACTGCTTCCGTTTTGGCATAGAATATGAGGCATTTACAGTTAACGATAGACGACCTAATGTCCAAAAACAGGGTTTACGTATGATTGATGAAACACACGTGTCTCAAAATGATATTGTGGCGTCACGTTTGGCTAAAATGAATGATCAATTAGAAAAACTCACAAACGCCCAAAATCAGAATTCAGGCAAAACTATGACTTGTTTTTACTGCGGGTTTAAAGGGCACATTTCAAAAGAATGCAGAAAATATGAATGGGATAAAAACATAACTGTGTCAAAAAATGGAAGAACATACCAAATAATAAAAGTACTCAAAGTACTCTAGGGACTCAAACAGAAGGACGGGTCAATTCACAAACATAGGGAAACCTGTAAATGCTGGAGATGGGGACCAATCACCAGCAATTCAAGGTCCACATGTTTAATGAATATCATAATACCGAAGTTACTGTTAATTTATTTTCTGCATATGCATATGAAAGATGAAAAACTAAATAGTTTGTTTGTAAAAATTTTTATTGGTGAAACTGATATTAATTGTCTAGTCGACACTGGTTCAACAATCTGTATACTGCATCCAAGAAAGTTTGAATCGCTTTCTGGCCATATAAAAACCAAATACAAAATTGTGTCTTGCCAATGGAGAAATGATTAATACTCTCGGCTGGGAAGATCTTCCAATAAAGTTAGGGAATACAACAATAAAACATAGATTTACGCTGGCAAATATTGCTGTTCCAGCTGTGATTGGTCATGATTTTCTTCATAAACATAAATATACTCTTGATATTGGAGAAGGAGTACTCAAAATAGGTCAAACTCATATTAAGTGCACAAAAGAGAGTCAAATAAACTCAGTTTTCAAAATATCACTTGTTGAAAATGTGACTATTCCACCCAATACTGAACTTGTTACTGTTGGTAAAATAGAGGGCGACTCAAGTAGTATTATGAACGCCATTCTTGAACCTGTTCAAGGGAAACATACAGAAAATATTTTAGTTGCAAAGTCATTAATAGATCCAAGTATGGGTAAAGTTCCCATAAGGTTGGCAAATATAACCAATTTTGAACAAGTTTTAAATCAATCAACTAATGTGGCACAATGTGAGCCAATTAAGACTCACTCTGAGTGTACTCATGAAATTACTGATAAAATAAGGAAATTGAACTCAACTGAAAATACTGGAGATTTTCCAGACTATTTAGTAGAACTTAAAAATAGGAGTTCTGAGCTCCTCGATGAAAGTCAAGCAGAAAATCTGGAAGCTCTTCTAAAGAAACATAAAAATACATTTTCAAAGAATAAGGGAGATTTAGGGGTGGCAACTGAAATTAAGAATAGAATTGATACTGGAAATGCAAAGCCCATTAAACAACAACCAAGGCGTTTGCCTATTACAAAGAGAGGGGAGGTAGACAAGAAGATACAACGGCTCCTTGATTGTGGTATAGTTGAGGCTTCAAATAGTCCCCGGGCCTCATCCATTGTGCTCGTGACAAAAAAAAGGAGGTTCTACTAGAATATGTATAGATTATCGTGCATTAAATAAGGTTACAATAATTCATATCGTCTACCTCGTACAGATGATTCACTAGATGCACTTATGGGGTCTAAATGGTTCAGTGTAATAGATTTATCTAGGGGTTATTATCAGGTAAAAATGGATGAAAGTGACAAGGAAAAGACCGCATTTACTAGTACGAAAGGTTTATTTCAATTTAATGTAACGGCGATGGGTTTGTGTAACAGTGCCGCCACGTTTCAACGTCTAATGGAATATGTTTTAACAGAATTGAATTGGCACACCTATCTGATTTATATTTATGATATTATTGTTTTTGCTGAGTAATTTGAGTCATATGTGTCGCGACTTAATAAGGTCCTGAACAAAATAAATGAGCATGGTTTAAAAATAACTCATAAAAATGTTTATTTTTTCACAGACAAGTGTCATTTTTAGGCCATATTGTCTCGGCTGATGGAATATCCATCAATAGCCGATCCATCAAAATCGAAAGTGTCAAGTCATGGCCAACCCCCAAGAATACTACAGATGTGAAAAGTTTTGTAGGTACTTGTTCCTACTACCGGCATTTTATAAAAGACTTTGCTGCCATAGCTAAGCCCATGCACAAATTAACTGAGAAGAATAGTTCATTTAATTGGACAAATGACTGTAAGATAGCATTTCAAAAGCTTAAATCAGTGTTGATTTCAGCCCCTATTTTAGATTTTCCTTATATGTCTAAGCCTTTTATAGTAGACACAGATACCAGTTGGTATGGCATCGGTGCCGTGTTGTCACAAATAACAGACAGTAAAGAAGTAGTTATTGCATATTTTAGCAAAACTTTAAGCAAAGCACAGAGACAATACTGTGTCACTAGAAGGGAACTTCTAGCCGTAGTTTTAAGCATTAAACATTTTCATCATTACCTTTATGGCACTAAATTCAATGTAAGAACAGATCATGGTGCATTAACTAGGTTGTTTAAGTTTAAAAATCGACAGGGTCAAATGGCGAGGTGGTTTGAAATGTTAAACACCTATAATTTTGAAATCCACCACCGGCCGGGGAAGCAACAAAGCGATGCTGACGGTTTATTGCGTCGCCCTTGTACCGATTGCAACCACTGTGGGAGAAAAGAGCAAACTGAACTCCAAATCAACTCAACTGAGTATGAGTCCTATATGAGGACTAAAGCAAAACAAAATGACAATTCGTCAGAAGGTGACGATAACACGTGCATTTGGTTTGAACGCAAAACTGAACAAGAAATATCTCTGGCTCAAAATAAAGACCATGATCTTTCAATTTTTATCAAAACTGAAAAGCCAGAAAGACCGCGTTGGTCTGAAATATCAATTGAAAATATTTGTGTAAAGAAATATTGGCCTCAGTGGGATCGCATTGTAATTTTGAATAATGTTTTATATAGAAGGTGGATTCATTCCACAACAGAAGAAACTATCTTACAATTGATAGTCCCAAATGAGTGGAAACAAGAAATACTTGAGATGTTACATAATGACCCACAGTCTGGGCATTTTGGGATATACAAAACAACAGCAAGAGTTCAAAATAGATTTTATTGGCCTGGCTATAAGCAAGATGTAATAAAATGGGTTCAAATTTGCAATATTCGCAATTCTCGTAAACAACCATCAAGAAAGGCCAAAAGCAAAATGAAAAAGTATAATGTCGGTGCGCCGCTAGAAAGAGTTGCTCTTAATTTAATTGGGCCGTTGCCACTTTTTATAAAGGAAACAAATACGCCCACATTGTGTCAGATTATTTCACTAAATGGGCGGAGGGTTACCCCCTACATGATATGGAAATTCCCACTATAGTTGAAAGTTTTAAAACAAAANGGCCAAAAGCAAAATGAAAAAGTATAATGTCGGTGCGCCGCTAGAAAGAGTTGCTCTTAATTTAATTGGGCCGTTGCCACTTTCTTATAAAGGAAACAAATACGCCCACATTGTGTCATATTATTTCATTAAATGGGCGGAGGGTTACCCCCTACATGATATGGAAATTCCCACTATAGTTGAAAGTTTTAAAACAAAATTTATATGTAGATTCGCTGTACCACGTCACAAACATACCGACCAAGGTCGACATTTCGAATCAGGCCTATTTAAAGAATTGTGTACAAAATTTCGAATAGATAAAACACGAACGACTGCTTTTAGACCTCAAAGCGATGGGCTCGTTGAGCGCCTTAATATATCATTAGAGGACATAATTAGCAAATATGTGAGCAAAAATTAAAGGGACTGGGACGAACAGCTCCCTTGGGCCTTAATGGCCTATCGGTCTTCTGAACATGAAACAACAAAAATGTCTCCTGGCATGTTGATGTTTGGCAGAGAAATTGAACTCTCCATAGATTTGATATATGGCCCACACTCCCAAAAAGATGAATACCCAAACGAAATTGATCAAGTCAACGACTGTGGATAATTTACAAAATCTCCTATGAAAAGGCACGTAAAATATTGTACTGGCCAGTGACAAACAGAAAAGGCAGTACGACATCAAAGCAAATCAAAATTCATATAAAGTAAGATTCTGTCTGGTTGTATACAAACATAGCACAAAGAAAATAAGTCCAAAGTTACAAAGAAACTGGGATGGCCCATACGTCATAACCCAGGTCGTCTCTGATGTAATATATAAAATTCAAAAGAGTCCAACTTCGAAATTTCAAATTGTGCACCATGACAGACTTAAAATATTCTATGGCAAGACATAATATTGGATAAGACCAAATATAGAAAATCAATGTACTGAAAGCACTGTGGCCCAGCCACTATGAAAAGATAACGATACTACTAGTACAATGTAGTATATTTGCATTGATGTAAATATGACTGACGTGTCTGTGGCACAGCCACTGTATATAAATAACAAAACAACTATATATTCACATCTTATTTCTCAATAATTATAATAATAATAAATAAATATATAAAACGCACGAGTTTGTGTGTTTCTAAAACGTGTCAAACGTTTCTTGTGATTTCTGGTATAAATACCTGAAATAATATAATAATAATACAAATAATAATAATAATAATAAAAATAATAATAATAATAATAATAATAATAAAAATGATGATGACAAGGTAGTTGTCCCTAAATGGAATCACCATGGATCTCTGGTCAAGTCCTCATATGTTTCCTTGTAAACAGAAAGATGTAAAACTTTGTTCTCAGAACTGGTTCCTTTAATTTATAATTTCAGATGAATAATAATTTCTATTATTACAAATGTGGGGCAACATATAGAACCTACAGAGCCTTGCTGAGGCAGGTGAGGGTGTCACACCCAAGTAAAATACTGAAATGTGCATTTTTCAGTTATGTAGTTTCGTCTTCGTTCAAGTATCGCATGCTGGATCATCAAAAGAGGCATGACATACAGGCAAACATTGCTAGAACGGAGAGGTTTCAGGCCATTACTATCCCAGATGTACTGCCTGTAGAAATTAACAAAAATCAACCTGAGAACATAAATAAGAACAATGCTATAAATCAACCTCAGTAAGCTCTGTCCGTTTCGGATGTTTCTAGTCCGTCTTTGGCATCTCTGGTCAGCATAAAGCTAGGAATAGATGATTATGAAATTACACCTGTGAAAAAGGACTTTACAAAACTGTTTGACCGACCAGCAAAAGTCATACCACCATTGCCATAAACATCAAATAAAATAGCAACTACAAATGAGGCTCCGTTTATCATAATTGAAGATGATACGGTGACAGAGGTGGAGAAAAAAATAATAGAGATGCCAACAATGCCTGTTGAACCGAAGCCGGTAAGGAGGGATTCTAGTCATTTGGCTCTGCCACATGCAAACGCCGTTAAAGCAGAAAAGAAGTGGCATAGGTTTGTGGCCCCTCCCAGCACGTACAACAAAACAGGGGCAGGGGAGGAAGTCAGACAAGCCATCAGCAGTTCAGAGTATTCGGGAAACATTATGCCATTAGGAATAGGAAGCATTAAGAAGGAAGAAAAGGTGGTTTTCGAAGATGGCAAAGTGTATTCCTTAACGGCAGTATTGGTAGCTGACCCCAAGGTAACGGAGAGTACATCAAGAGGAAACCAAACTGACATAACTGAAGTAACCAACGCCTCGACCAATACTCAGTATATAACTACCCAAATTACAGACATTGGATCAGTTACGTCCGTACAGACGAGAACAATATCGACACAGACGGTAAATTGTGAAGATGACGAAGAAGATCAAGAACTGCCTTGTTTTTATATAAATTAACTATGTACATATGTTTATGATGTTGTTTATTCAGCTTTTTTAATTTTTAGTATGTTTTATATGGCATGCAAAGAATGATTGTGTAATCCAATAGAATGCATGATAGAGTGAGAGTGATATGTTATTAAGCAACTTGTATATATTAATAGTATTAACAATATTGTTTTTATCATGTTTAATTCTTGTCCGGGGCGGACAATATTTTTAGTGAAGGAGGCATTGTAGCGTTTTTATTCAGCCCACT
>MJUU01065745.1:0-13720 GCA_002080025.1 Modiolus philippinarum
ACTTTACTGCCACGGCGGGGGACATAGCTACGCGTAGCAATCTTGTTCTTTGAAGTTTCACAATTTTTAGACGTTTTTACTTTTATTTTAAAAAACAGTTTGAGACAGAGATTAAGTTGAATTGCAAAAGTGTTCAGCTTATCAAGGACTGCGAATTTTACATATGTCCAGCAGAATCGTATCTCTTCCAAGATGGCCACCACCAGGGAACATAGTATGAGTTTTACATTGGACCCTTTGGGAAATGCAATCAAAGATCTACCCTGAAAAGGCTTGAACAATTTGACTTAATTTTAACATAATAGTCCTTTTGTGGTTTCCTTCAAAGTTTGTGATTTTTATGTTCCTTCCTCATCTAAGATGGCCACCAGTGGGGAACATAGTTTAACATATTACCCTATGAGGCATGCATTTGAAGATCGTCTCCTCTGAAACCATTTGAACAGGTTTTGATTTAATTTTAACACAATAGCCCTTTAGTTGTTCCCTTTGAAGTTTGTGATTTTATGGCCCTACCTCATCCAAGATGGCCACCAACAGAGAACATAATTTAACATACATGTAGGACCTTATGAAAAATGCATTCAAAGATCTTTCCTCCGAAACATTTTGAACAAATTTGATTAAATTCAAACATGATAGTCATTTGGTGGTCCCCTTAAAATTTAATGATTTTTATGTAAGATGACCGTCAGTGGAAAATATAGGTCAACATAGGACCTTATGGGAAATGCATGCAAAGATCTTCTCCTCTGAAACAACTTGAAAAGAAAAATGTTAACCAAATTTGGTCACAATATTTCTAGGGTACCCCCCCCCCCCCTTTGAGATTTTTATGTTACTATCTCATCCAAGTTGGCCACTTATGTTTGAATATCTCCTCAGAAACTCGCAGTAATTTCTGGTGAACTGATATATACTATGAATAGTATAGAATCGTCCTCTGGTTACAATGAATGAAACCAGTCACGAGGTGAGCTTTACAGGCTCATGCGAGCCTCTAGAATCCCTTTATTCAATGCTATTCTGATGTTGGGAAAATTGCATTCGGGGAAATATATGAAAAAGAAAAGAAATGGGGTAAATGTCAAGGAGACCCAAAACAAAGCATCTAGGGGTCACCGTACGGTCTTCAACACAGTGAGGAACCTCACACCATATAGCAAGCCCTAAATGGCCCCAAAAAGGGGTAAAAGGTGAAAAAATCAATGGAAACAAACCACATCCAATAACCCAAATATCAAGAAACTAAAATTTCATAAGAAGACACGGACAAGCCAGTCACCAACATATTCCTGACTTGGGACAGGCGCAATAAATTGCGGTGGGGTTAAACTCGTTTTCTTGGATCCAAACCCTCCCCCTATGTGTGGTGAATGGCTAAAAAATAAATACACAAAAAGACTCACCGTAAAAATCAAACTAGAAAAAAGTCCAACTTATCAAGACGAGTACCCTTACAATGAATTACATAAAACATGAAAACAATACACACAGGTACTGTCCGGACAAATGCTCGCAGTTACTGACAGCTAGCTAAGGACATGGTTTCCGTTGACTAAGATATCAAGCCTTCTTACATATGAAACTTCAATTGAAATACTTCTAAATAGATTTGGTATAACAACATCATCAATTATGAAAGAAGAACATGATATTGTGCAATGCCAAATACTGCCAATATGAAAAATTTATTTAAATTTAGTTATGGTGTAAAGCGTTTAGGAGATGATCAATGTTTTTGCCAACAAAAACCAGAAGTAAAGACTTAACAACAATACTGTATTTATATCCTTTATGAATTAGTTTGTTCAACGGGTTAATAAGTTTGGAAGGACAATTTTTGAATTTATGCGCTTTGTAAATGATATTGCCATAGAAGTTTGGATGTGAAATGCCCTGATGTATAAGAGTCCTGCATGTAGAACCAAATTTTCTTAATAAGTCAATGTATCTATAATAAAATTTAGAGAATGTTTTTATCAATTTATGATATCTAAACCCTTGGTGCAGAAGTTTTTCAGTGAGACAAAGATTTCGGTCGTTGAAGTCAGAAACATCACTACATACTCGTGCATATCGAACAAGTTGTGAAATGTAGACCCCGTAAGAAGGGGCTAACGGAACATCACCGTCGAGATGTGGAAAATTGACTATAGGGAAGGAGAAATCATCCCTTTTATCATAAACCTTAGTGTTTAACTTCCCTTGATTTATTGATATGTCAAGATCAAGAAAAGGAGTATAATCACTGCTGCTATTGGATTTATTTAAAGTAAGTTCTGCAGGATAAATTTCATCTGTAAATTTAGAAAATTCAGGATTGTTTAAAGCCAAAATATCGTCCAAATATCTATATGTATTGTTAAATTTATCCACTAAATGCTGTTTAGAAGGGTCTTTTTGAATTTTTGCCATGAATTGTGACTCGTAACAATAAAGAAATAAATCTGCTATGAGAGGTGCACAGTTGGTACCCATAGGAATACCTATTTTTTGCCGATAGACTGTATCACCGAAACGAACAAAAATATTATCAAGAAGAAAATTTAATGCTTTTATCAAATCCTGACAAGTCCAGTTTGTATATTTGTCATGTTTGTCGTCACTGAAAAACGATTTAAATGTATTGCAACAAATGTAAGTATATCCTGATTTTTTGAAGGACCATTTGAACAAATACGAAAATTTCTCTTTGATGAGTGTATGCGGTAATGTAGTATAAAGGTTAGAAAAATCATAATTTACGTGAGACGCTACACAATAAATGAGAAGAGATCGGAATATTTCATTCCTCAAGAACAAAATCAAATAATTATACAGAAAATCATGAAATTTCTATCTGCAAAAGTATCCACTGATACGGTAGTATATAGTTTCTATTCATGTGTATGCATTGTCTGCTTCTTTATGAACCCCAATACTTAATAATATTTGTTGAACTTTGAATGTAAAGGCATCCATGGTTTGCTCTGTATGTCACCTGGGGTCTGTTGTCTGTCACCTGTCGGAAAGATATCTAAAACTACTAGACATATCTTTTTCAATCAAAGATCTCTAAAACTACTAGACATATCTTTTTCATTCAAAGATCTTCTCTGAAAGTGCTTGACAGATTTTAACCAAATTTTATCATAATAGCCCTTGAGTGACTCGAGTGGTCCATTTCAAAGTTGATGATTTTTATGTTCATACCTTAACCAAGATGTCTGCCAGCGGAAACATACAAGTTGCCAAACGACTCTAAAATTCCTATAAAAAATCCTATGTTTAGGGGTTTACTAAAATTCCCAATAAAATGTGAAATCTAAAGGGGTTTTCTAACAGAAGTCCTTGTTGTCTCTGTTATCGAGATATAGCAACCATAGATTTCATTGTCGTTTATATTTGGTTTTAAAATGTTAACTGTTTATGAACTTCAAAACTTCAATAACTTTCATATTTAATCTCAAATGAAATTTTGACACAATATTCAGTGCAACTTCATTATTGAATCACAAGTGCATTAAAAAAAAATAATTCCAATTTTTATGTATTTTGCACCATACCCCAGTACCTACATATGTCTTAGACAGACGATGATTGGTGAGTTTAGTTGTAACAATATCCATGTATACCAGAATTCCATCACCTTGACCCATATTTCCGCATCAATGAATTTGGATATTTTCACTTTAGGCCCATATATCAACAAAATTCCGATGCAGATTTGTTGCATATATTCTGTACTTTCATAATTTTATTCCGGTTCCATAACTTCCCTAAATTTCTAAATTTCCTATAAATGTCCAAAATTAACAATGTTTTAAATGTTTGCACACAGCCAAATATTTAAGCCAATTTTTCTTATTTTCTTTTCTAAGAATTAAAAAAAAGTTCCAAATTTGGTAAATATCCTGAAACTCACAAAGACAAGCAATATTTGGGATCATGCTTTTTAGTGAATTTTTAGTAAAAACAAATATTTTCAATGGTTGGATTTGAAAAAAAAATATCATTTCAGTTTTGGTTAACTTCCCGAAACTCTCAAAGACGAGCAGCTGTTTAGGAATTCTTGTTTGCAACCATGCTTTTTGGAAGAGTCAAATCAAATATTTTCAGTTTCGAAAATTTTTTATTCCAATTTTGGAAACTCTCATAGACCAGTTGTTTCTTGTAATTCGGTCCTCTTAGCAACCATATCTTAATGTATAGGCCAAATTATGAAGACAGTGATGTTTTGATTGCCTTTGTGAAAGGAGAAAATGGATAGGGTCAGAAAATTTAGCCTTGTAAACAACTCCAGTGAGTCTGCTGTTGTTGTCGAGAACCTACTTTATATAACTCCAGTAAGTCTTCTGTTGTATGAAGAAGAATAGATGAGGTCTTTACGGTGGATGAAGCTGGACGCTGGAGCGAGGTTCTAGATAAAAAATTAAGTACTAGTAACTTCGACCTACATTTCATGCATGAGTGACTAAGGTTGAAGTTTTTGTTTAAGTCCGTATCTGAGATATTATTACAGGTAGAGGAATAATATGTTGTCAGTAGATGCGTCTTCGACAGTCAAGAGGTTCCTAATAAAAAATTGGCAATTTTGACTTACATTTCATGCACGAGCGACTTTAGGTTAAAACTTTTGTAAGAGTCCAGATCTCGGGTACCACGACTCTTACAGGAATGACATTTTGTGTGTAGATATGTCTTGTATAGTCAAGAAGCTCCAATTGAGAATTATTTCACTTTTGGTCTACATTTCATGCATGAGTGACTTAGGTGCAGTCTGGATCTTAGGTAGATGCACTTGCTATATGTATGAGGTTCCTGATTTAAATAAGGTCATCTTAACCTACATTTCATGCGCGACTGGCTCAGATTTAAGTTTTGTGGAGTGCTGATAATACTATACAAACATTCAACAAAAAGGTGAGGGGATTAGCTGTCGTTTCAGACTGCTTCCTTCTCTTGTTTTTTTCTTCTGTATTTGTATTATGTTCTGTCATTAAACATATAATTGAATTAAATATGCAATTATGTGTCTCTGGTCCTCTTTCGTCCTCGTCATTTATGTTCTCTGTGTGTGATCCTTATATTGCCATGTATTCTAGATTTATGATTTTGGTTGTTGCCTCGGAGTTCATTTGGAAATTTATCCGTTGTAATTAGACTAGTAGTTTTTGAGATCTTTAATTTGTTTTCCATACGTACCAATGTTAAACTATTCCCTATTATCGGCCATCTTGAATAAGGTAAGGACCTGTCGGAAACCGTCAAGACCCATTGTATTTAAGCTTGGTTCTAATTTGACTAGTAGTTCCTTACATCTTTGAATGTTTTCTTAGGGCCCAAATGTTACCTCCTTTGGAAGGACCATTAAGCCTGTTCTAGCCAACTTTCGTTTTAATCAGACTAGTAGTCTCTTAGAAATGTTTGAATGTGTTTTCCAGAGGATCCAATATGTTGCACTCTGGCGGTCATTTGGGAGGAGGTATGATCCTGCTTGATACCTTTTTGTGGAATGAACCATATAAGTACCATTTTGAATAAGTTTTGTCTTATTACTAGAAATTTCACAGATCTTTGAATGTATTTTCACTGGGGTCCAGTGTTAAAATATGTTCGTGTTGGCGGCCATCTTGTATTGCTTAAAGACCCTCTGGATAAAATGTTTGAAGGGGACCACCCAACACTAAAGTGACCTAGTTTGGTTCCGTTTCAGAGATCTTTCAATGAAAAGATAACAGATGCCAAGTGATGGCAAAAGCCCACCCTGGTGAGTTGAACAGCAGTTACTTTATTTCATTAAAATTCAGTGGACCCGAGCCAAACTCAACTTCAGTCAACCAACAAACAAAATATAAGCAATGTATATAGTTTAGCAGAAAAGAAGGCTCTCAGAGAGTCCTATAGCCCAATTAGACAAAAGGTGACACAGTGCAGTTTCAAGAGATCTGAATGGCATTTCAATTAGGGTTCCAAGTTAAGCTATTATTAGGATTACTGATCAAGCTTAGTACCAATTCTACAGGCTGTTTCTTTGAAGGTGTTTCCGCAAGGCACAGTGTTAAACCTTTTCTTTGACAGCAGCCATTTTTGACGAGACCCATACCTTTTTCTAGCAATAGTTGTAAGAACACAACATGGCTCGCCGGGTAATATTATAGTGACCTCAGTGCGCAATAATTTTGAAAGTGAAACACGTCTATCTTCTAAAAGCAAGGTTAAGTTTTTAAAAAGTTGCCCTCCGGGCAACGTCAAGGTCAAAATGTTTACATTTATGCTACCGTAAAGCTCTCGTAATAGAAATGCACAAAAATATCTAAACAAACTTGTAGAAGGAAGGTTGAAGTTTTGTAATATTGCCCCGAGGGCAGGGCAAGGTCAAAATGTCTACATATATGGTACCACCAGAGAGCTCTCATCACAAGAAAGTCATTCCAAATGTGAACACCCCTCAGTCAAGAAGCCAGGTTGAAAAATTGCCCCCAGGGAAAGGTCAAAATGAATGCAGAGAAAAGCTTTCCTCAAAAGGAAGTTACATACAAAATACAAAATATAAGCCTACCTTCTAGGGGCAAGGTAAAAGTTTTAAAAAATTGATGGGTGTTGTCGCCTGCACTAGAGAAGAGCCATTTTTGACTCAGTTAACCTCCAAAATATGTAAAATTAAAATTTTTAACAATAGTTGCAAGTCTAGATCAGAAGAAAAACATATCCTGCAAATTTGTTTATAAAATGAATTATAGTTTTTAAGGTCTTGTAGATTAACAAACTGAATTAATAATTGAACTATTTTGGCTCAGTGGACCTCTAAAATCTGTAAAAATCATATTTTTAGTATCAAGTGCACAATTATATCAGCAGAACAACATATCCTGCATGTTTTGTTAGAATATGACTTACAGTGTTGAAGGATTTCAGTATTAACAAATTGAATAAAAAAAGTAGCCATGTTGGCTCGGTGAACCTGTAAAAACAGTAAAATCAAAATTCTAGGTATCAGGTGTACAAATAGATCAGACGAACAAGATATCCTGCAAGTGTGGTTGAACTAGAGGCTCAGAAACTGAGCCTGTATCGCTCACCTGACAAAATGCTTCTATGCTATGCATTACTAATAAATAGCTGCGCCAAGTCGCATGATACGCCCGTCGTCACCCTTTCAAAACTTTAAGTGATTAAGGTAAGGGTTCCCAATTCAGAAGCACCTATGACTGCCTAATTAAGCTTCATGAAAAGGTATACAGATTGTAAGGCCATCATACCTAATACCTCTACAAAGTTTGAAGAGAATTGGCCAAAGGGTTGTCAAGTTGGAGAGTGACATGTAAAATATTGCCTTAAAATTGACGAATAAAGTCTCATAACTCTTGCAACAAAAACTTGAAATTTCATGAAAAAGTATACAGATCGTGAGACCATCATACCCAATACCTTTACAAAGTTTGAAGTAAATTAGCCAAAGGGATCTTTAGTTAGAGTGTGTCATGTAAAAAAATTGCCTGAATTGACGAATAAAGTCCATAATTCTTGCAAGAAAAATCGAAATTCCGTGAATAAGTATACAGATCGTGAGGCCATCATACCTAATACCTCTACAAAGTTTGAAGCAAATTGGCAAAAGGGTTGTCAAGATAAAGCGCGACATGTAAAAAAATGCCTTTTAATTAACAAATTAAGTCCAAAACTCTTGCAAGAAAAATCTAAATCCCGTGAAAAAGTATACAGATCGTGAGGCCATCATATCCAATACCTCTACAAAGTTTGAAGCGAATTGGCAAAAGGGTTGTCAAGATAGAGTGCGACATGTAAAAAATTGCCTTTAAATTAACGAATAAAGTCCCATAACTCTTGCCAGAAAAATCGAAATTTCACGAAAAAGTATACAGATCGTGAGGCCATCAAACCAAATACCTATACAAAGTTTGAAGTGAATCAGCCATATGGTTGTCAAGTTAGAGCGCGACATATGAAACGGAAGGACGGACAGACGGACGGACGGACAATCGGACATCGGTATACCATAATACGTCCGTCATTAGACGGGCGTATAAAAATGATGTTTTTACAAATGGGGTCTGATGTTTAGCTATGTTCTCCATTAGAACCCTGTTTTTTGTCTGATCCTATTGAAATGAGTAATATTTGCAAAGGACCTTCTGTACATTTAGTTAAATTTGCTTGAATAGTTTCAGAGATGATGAAAAGGATGGTTTCTAATACCGGGCTCCAATGTCAAACTATGTTTTGCACTGGAGGCCATGTTTTTTTGTTGGATCGAAATGAAATGAGCAATTTTTGTAAAGTACCTTCCTTACATCACTCCTGTATAGTTTGGTTGAATTTGCTACAGGGGTTTCAGAGGAGAAGATGAAAATGTGATTTTTCCCTTAGAGTCCAATGTTAAACCTAAATTCCACGCTGGCGGCCATGTTTTTTTGTCAGATCAGAACAAAATTAGCAATCTTTGTAAAGGACCTTTAGTACACCGTTCCTGTAAAGTTTGGTTGAATTTGCTTTAATGGTTTCAGAGGAGCAGATGAAAATGTGATTTTCCCATAGGGTCCAATGTTAAACTATGTTCCGTGCTGGCGGCCATGTTTTATCGGATCTGAACCAAATGAGCAATCTTTGTTAAGAATCTTTAGTACATCATTCATGTAAAGTTTTGTTAAATTTGCTTCAGTGGTTTCAGAAGAGAAGAAGAAAATGAAAATGTGATTTTCCCCTTAGGGTGCATTGTTAAATGTAAGTTCTGTGCTGGCCGCCCTGTCTTTTATCGGAGCAATCTTTGTAAAGGACCTTCCATACATCATTCTTGTAAAGTTTGTTTGAATTTACTTCAGCGGTTTCAGAGTAGAAGATGAATTTGTGAATTTTCCCATAGGGTCAAATGTTTAAACTAAGTTCAGCACTGGCGGCCATGTTTTTATTTATCGTATCAACGAAATGAGCAATCTTTGTAAAGGACCTTTAGTACACCCATTCCTGTAAAGTTTGGTTGAATTCGCTTCAGTGGTTTCAGAGGAGAAGATAATGATGTGATTTTTCCCACAGAGTCAAATGTTAAACGGAAGTTCCACGCTGGGGGCCATGTTTTTATATTGGATCGGAACGAAATGAGCAGTCTTTATAAAAGACCTTCCATACATCATTCCTGTAAAGTTTGAATTTGCTTCAGTGGTTTCAGAGGAGCAGATGAAAATGTGAAAAGTTAACAGACGGACGGACGACGGATGCCAAGTGATGGCAATAGCCCACACTGACCCTTTGGGGTCAGGTTAGCTAAAAATAGCTTACAATTTAGGAGGAGTTGTGGATTAAAGGGTAGAATTAGCAAATGAGCTATTTTGGCCCTGTAAACCTAATTCTGTAAAATTAAAATTCTAAGTATCAGGTGCACAACTAAATCAGGAGAACAAGATATCCTGCAAGTGAGGTTGAAAATTGTTTACAGTTTAGGGGGAGTTGTGGATTAAAAGATGGAATTAGCAAATGAGCTATTTTGGCTCGGTAAACCTCTAAATTCTGTAAAATCAAAATTTTAAGTATCAGGTGCACAACTAGACCAGGTAAACAACATATCCTGAAAGTTTGGTTGGAATCGTACATATATATATATATATGCTGTTGATGAGGAATTAATTTCCGAAATGGCCATACAGCTCACTTAAATTATTGCAGTTGGAGTTATACATATGTGTTATGGTCTCATGTACATTTACTCCATATCCTTTCGTAAAATATATAGTTTTGAAGGAGTTGCGGATTAAAAAAAACGACAGACGACGGACGACGCAAGACGGATAGTAATCCCTATGTGTCGACTCATAGGCGACACAAAAAATGCCTTAAGGGCAAGGTCAAAATGTCTAGATATATGGTACCACTACATAGCTCTCATCACAAGGAAGTCATATACCAAATATCAGTATCCTATATCATAAGGTTTCCATTTTACCAGCAAGGTAAAGTTATGCTGACGCCGGGGGGGGGGGGGGGGGGGGGNGGGGGGTATGACATAATTAGGTCTCCGGGCATTTCTCCCGGCCAGTTTAAAATTGATGGGCGACCCATGCCTGCACTATATATGAGCTATTTTTTACCTTCACACATTTTAACAATTTTTTTAATATAAAGTGCACAGCAAAGATAAAATATACTGAGTACCAATGAAAACGCAACACTTAATTTCTTAGCCTTTTTCGCACAAATAACAATAGTTAACGAAAGTAACTGCCAATTTACTTGTAATTACACAGGCTTAAAAAAAATTCCGCATGACACGTCAACCGCAGTACATGGCATGTCATGATGAAATGCACACGAATGGCGTTTTAGCGCGAATTTACGCATGATCGGTTTTCTTTATTGTCCACTACAAAGCTTAACCCCGTGAAAACATTTTGACTTTAAACATTCCCAGTGTTATTTCTAAAAATGCCTGTTTTCCCCATTAACAGACATTTAACATTTATCTTCTGTACAGTAAACCACCATGAATCGGTTTGAAATTTTGTCAGCTTCTTTTGGGAACATTTGTGCAAATTTTCAATCTTTTTGATGTTTAGAACTGAAATTTTCAAAAAATCGGTATTTTTTACCCAGTAATTCAAAATATTGTCATTTTTGACAAATTTCAACTCAAAACAACTCCTTGACAAAATTGGAACTCGGATTTTGAAGAATGAGCCATTTTTTCTTCGATTTTTCGTCAGACTGAGTGTGATTAAAATGTTCAGACAACTTGGAAATTTTGATTTTGACCACTCAATCAAACGTTGATCCAGTGGCAAATTTTCAAGAGTGGACTAAAAATGCGTGGATGCAAAATTTTATGCAGACACCTGGCTTAGTACTGGTAATTAAGCAAACAAGATGTGTTATTGAAACACTACATATGCCCCAGATTCTACAATAAAATATGAAAATACCCAATTTTAGCCCTTTGAACTCTGTGACCTTGACCTTTTGACCTAATTTTTTTTGTATATTTATGTTCCTCTTGACAAGACCCATACACTTGCCAAGTATTAAAAGTCTATCTTACATAATTCAAAAGTTGTTTATTACCATAAATACATCTAATTCAACCCTTTTATTCTGAAACAGATGAAGCCTATTTGGGATTCTTGTTTATTGAAATGGTTTTGATTGTTAAATGTATCTGTTTAAACATGCTATAAGAAACCTAAAGAAAAATACTGCACCAAGATCTGACAAAAAATTTTAAAATTCATTTTTTTTCTGTGCCCCCCCTTTGGGCCACTTGTTTCTCAAAAATGCTATCTCAAATCTGTCGACATACCTCAGTTGCACAATTTTATTAGCAATAACATTAAACAAACCCTGTCTCAATAGGATAAATAATAAGGATTCTAATCAAATATATGAAAACGGCCAATTTCATCCCTTTTTAACCTCTGTGACCTTGAACTTTGACCTGACAATATTTTTTGCATATTTATGTTCTTCTTGACTAGACCTATACACTTGCCAAGTGTACCTTACATAGTTCAAAAGTTATAGCCAAGGTTAAAGTTTCGGACGCACAGACAAATAGACAGGACAAAAACAAATTTGCCCCCCAAATCCTGGATCTAGGGGCATAAAAATTCTTTAGCTCGACATAATTTTTTGTAAAACATAGATTTAGCAGTTTCAGCGAAGATCTCTGAATATTCTTTTTTTCTGAAATGGTGCAATGTTAACACTATGTTCTACACTGGTGGCCATCTTGGATCTAGTGATGACCTGAAAAAGCACCTTTTTGCAATTACTATTGTGACCAAGTTTTGTTCCTATTGGCTCTGCAGTTTCAGAGAATTACATTTGAATGCACTTCCCTATAGGGTTCAATCTTAAAACTGTTCCCCTACTGGCAGCCACCTTGGATATAGCATGGACCTGAAAAACACCTTTTTGCAAGTGACCACCCAAAGACTGATTGTGGCTTAATTTGGTCCCGATTGGCTCAGCAGTTTCAGGGAAGAAGATCGTTGAATGTGTTTTCTAAAAGGGTTTAATGATGAAACTACGTCCCCCCTGGCAGCATTCTTGGATATTACATGGACCTGAAAAACACCTCTTTGGCAGGGCAGCACAAAAGGACTATTGTGTCCAAGTTTGGTTACAATTGGCTAAGCAGTTTCTGAGATCTTCAAATAAAAAGTTCACATGGCGGACGTATGACAGACACTGAGTGATGGCAAAAGTTAGGTGAGCTAAAGATTGCCAACTTGGATGAAGTATAGACATGCTAGATAACCTTTTTGGAAGAGACCACCTAAGGACCCTTGAGGCCGAGTTTTCTCCGATCATTAAGCATGTTTTCCTTAGGGTCCAATGCAAACTATTTAGCATTGGCCATAGCAAGGCGAGCTAAAAAATCCTGAAAACTGATATTTCGGCAACAAACCCCTCTCCTCAAAGTCCAAGGCCAACATCATTAACCGGAACTAACTATATATATTAATGGAGGTAGACCCCAAGAGAAATGCTTGGTGAGAAATGTGAGGGGCAGAATGAGAATGACAGATATGAGTAAAGCAGTATATACCCTTTCCTCCAGAGATAAATCATGTTAGCTTTAAAAATTTCAGTGGCAAATAAAGATTTTCCCCATGTAAACCATGTAAGGGTTAGTGTATCTACAGAACATTGCACAAATCCATTTGGATGCCTTTATTTTGTTTCCCCATAAGTTCTTGCAATTGAAATGTCCCGATCTATTACTATCTGTAGGGTACAACCCGGTATTAAATTTGATGTCTGCTAAAAGTATACTTGAGAGTGCCAGATTTTCAGTACATTTAGAGACTGTGAAGCATTATATCGCTGTTAATATAGGAGCAACTGACTACTTTTAAGATCCCTTTAAAGCTTTTTTAAGTGTTATTTTGACCATATCTAAGATTGTCCTGAATATAGCTGAAATATTACTCTCTAAAAGCAGTTTGCACAACAAAATATCATAAAGGGCTACGCTGAGCGCAGTATGATATGACCGCAGCATGTCGACCACTGAAATTTGAACAAGCGTAAACTAAAATGAATGTTGACACAGTAATTTGCTGGAAACAATAAGGACATTGACACATTAATTAACTGGACACGAACTAGTGAAATTGAAAATTATCCCTTTTAACCCCTTATTTAGAGGATATCATAAGAGCTAAGCAAAATATATTGACTACCAATTAAAAGCTTACATCAAGAGAAATCCAAAGTAAAAACTCGGATTGAAATCCAATGAAATTAAAGATTTCACATATTTTGAAATATTGCAATTTGGCCCCTTTGACCCCTTTTAGCTTGGAAACCCTAAGAGCAACGCAAAATCTATTGCCATATACTACTGAAAGCTCGATGAGAATAAACCAAAGAAAACAAGATGTGTTTTTGAAACACTTATGCACCCGTGTAGCAGTCAAGAAATATGAAGCATGAACAGAAATGTGCTTCTGATAAATCAATACATGCATGTATTATAAATTCTGGAATCAATTGAAAAGTTAAATCATGAAAAGTGATGATTGTGTTCAGATGCAAACACAGAAGTTGCCCAAAGGACACCCACTGCAGATCAGGCTATCAAGATTTAAAACAACTTTCACAACCCCCTTTTTTCATTAACTCATTGTGTTTCTGTCTGGCAGTGTTATCAGTACTTTAATTATTTGATTATTGCATCAGGTCAGTTCTATCAGTATTTTAATCATCTGATATTTATATAATCTTC
>MJUU01065745.1:23906-44301 GCA_002080025.1 Modiolus philippinarum
AAAATTTTGTTCATAGAAAAAAAAATCAAAGTCCCAAAGGGACTGGTGGATTAGTGTCTATGATGGCAATGATCAGTATCCAATCTATTGATATTGTATGTACACTGCCCATGTATGATATGAATAATTGCATGTCTTTGTCGTGCATAATTACTCATTTTTTACTATGGGTCTAATTATAATGATGATATCAAAACCAAGAAAGGTACAAAAACTATGTTTTGCTCATCAAGAAAACATGCCTTCCTGACAGTCAGCAAGTATTTACTGGTGACCATCTTTATTTGATCACACCAGCCAATCAATGGCAATCAAACCATATTAGAGACAAATATTCAAAGAATTTGATTTTATACCAGACACCTATTACATATTATGGGTCCCCTGCTGTACACTCAACATAGACTAAACAATGACAGCACCATCTTGATCAAGTACAGTTTGAAATTTAATTCTAAAAAAGAGACCTGAATGGAAGGTTTGTGAATTGTGACGACGCAAAAGCTGACAAGACCTGAGCAGCAATACCCTGCTATTTATGGAGATAATAATTCGTCCAAGAAACGCATGCACGCAGACATGAAAACGATGACCTGTGCCAAACTCTGTGCAATAATGCATCTTAATTCTCGCTACAATATATACATTTTCATGCAATTGAAAAATGACTGTTATGCGTTACAAATACTCAAATTACATTATCTCAAGTTTTGTCTGACCAAACTCTGATCAACAGCAATTAACACGCAACACCCCGGACTGAACATTGTTCGACGAATGGCAATCAACAGATCAACACCCCTGCCTGATCCTATTTCTAATTTAGTCAATTCCAACCCCGATCGTTACAAAACGTCGTCTTGACAACTGTTTCCAGGTACTTATGTGTATTTACCAATGTACTACTTCTTCAGTATTTTGTTTCGAGTATACCGAACAGGACCTCGGAGAAGACACTGCATAATGACAATCGCAACAAGTATAATGGAACAGCCAATGTGAAACAGGGGTGCAGGCTAATGAAGTTGGTTTTTTATTTCCAATGCATTGTTCTTTTATGATTTATTTCAAAACAGCCACATCGTTTCATTGACGGTTCAGGGAAGTACGTTTATGCCATTCTTAAACCATTGTTGTGACGTCATCTATTGTATTAACTGTGGATTCTTTTTAAAGAACCCACGGCTTACCCTCTATTGTTTTCTCCAATTTAAGATTTAAAAACGTCCCGAGGGAAATGTATGTTTACTACATTTCACTGCGAACTGATTGTCCGATTAAGCGAAATAGTTTTGTTCGCATAGAGTGTTGAGATACCTGCATTAGGCACGGACCTTTTTGATGCTGGGATTTTCACCCGGGTTGGGAAACGTTTTGGAAATTTGCTAGGAAATTTGTTGCTTTTTAAGCGAGTTTTTTTCTAATGAACAGCGTGGGGACTAGATTTTTTTAAGAGATTTTCTTAGTATAGACCAGGGCCAGAAATCCAAGCCCTATCCCTGAAAATCCAATGGTCCGTGCTTAACTAACCTTAGTAATGTATAAATTGTACATGTTGTAGAAGCTGGCAACATCGTAATTTATATTTCCTTCACGTACAACTAGGTTCAAAATGTATATCTGATAAATACGCGAAAATGTTCCATTTAATTTCGATCTTTTCTTCACAACATCAAAAAAAAATGTATAATCTTTCACGAGTTCCCTCCAGTTATCAGTGTTAGTTTAAAATATATACAAAATTCTGGATCCAACTGTGGTTAAAAGCACAGTCATAGATAACAGGCTTACCAGCGGTGCTGGGATCATCTATTTCTTCAAGACTATATGCATGTTGGAGCCCGGGCCCTTGTGTTAGAGCCCGGATCTAACCAAAATAAATGAGAATCTAGGAATAATTTTATAATGGCCTTATCTTAGAGTTTTATGTATGATGAGTACTAATGACACATAAATTGCCGAAATGGTAAGAATTGCTGAATGTAACCAAATGGAAGAAGCGAAATGTTATGAAAACGTCAGAACACTTACGAAGTCTTCAACTTATTTTGAAATTCACTAAATTAGAATTAGAGGTACGTGGATATTAAACTGTCATTAATTTGTCAAGTCGTGACAATATACCCTGAATGACATTTTTAATAATTTGTTTTAATAAACATACTAAAGAAACAAACCTCTGCTTTTTTTGGTTAAATTTGAAAAAAAAAACTCACTAGTACCAGGGGGACATGCCCCTTTGACCCCGCCACTGTTTAAAAATTTTTGATGAATTCTTTTCATCTGTTTCCATTAAAGATTCTACGATATATACAATTAAACATCATGTTTCTTCCCTTTTTTAAATTTTTAAAAAATTTATTTCCAATAGGAAAAGTGACTCGATTCAACAAATATTACCAAAAATTACCCACTTCTTTCCCCTGCAATTTCCTATGCAAGTATTACCATATTACCATGTGGTTAAAAATATTAAATGTGTTTTGGCAGAAAGTATTTCATTATACAGATTAAACTTACGTTTTCTCTCTTCTCTGTTCTTCTTTGATAAGGTTTTGAGGTTCAACACTATTCACCGATATTTTTTTTTATTGAATTTAATGCCCTTTCGATTCACTTTGAAAAATACTTATACCACAATTAAAGTTTATCTGAGTATTAGATATCGGTAAAGAACAACTTCATCCATATAATTCTTCTTTGATATTGAGTGAACTTTCGTTCATAAAGACATATATAGTACGAAGATAACAATGCAGTAATAAGATAGACGATAATCTTTTTAATCTCCTGATTACATAAATGTCTCAACAATGGTTTAAGTAAGAGAAACAATGGCCAAGTGTGAATTCATGATACACAATCCTTTTTCATGAATTCACACTTGGCCATTGTATCTCCTTTACATACAAATGTAAAAAAAGGCATCAGTCTTCCATATTCATACATCTACGCACAAAATTTTATGAATGGGAAATTCATTCTGTGGTTAATTAACGAATTCAGGCACCATTTAAGTGTTGAAAAGTTCGGGCAATCAAATCAATGTTCAATGAAAATAGACTATTGAGTGTCAAAAGTTTTTATGAGATCAGAAAGATGTGTACGAGGTTTCCTGAAAAGGATTCTTTTAGCATGGGTATGATCACTAATGTTTCGATTGCGTGAGGTTGGTCACCTGGGTCGTAACATAGGATAGATCTATCCTTTGGATAGACACTAATCCAAAAATCAAAGTATCGGCAAACAGGAAGTGGATACCCGACAAACTTGAAAATTGCTTACACAATACAAGTCATCATTTCAAAGAACCAGTAAAAATTTCAAATCATTCCCTATAGTATAAGCCAAGAAATCTAAGAGGAAAAATTTGTTTAAAGTAAAAAAAATCAAAGTATTGGCAAACAGGAAGTAGAAGTCCGACAAACTTGAAAATGGCTTACACAATGCACCTCATCATTTCCCAGCTTCAGACCAAATTTCAAATCATTCCCAGGCCAAAAATAAAAAATTGTTTGTTTCCCCTCCCACGACCTACCCGCTAAAATTGCTGCTACCCAAAAAATTTTATCAACCGTTGCTGTTCAATTTTTTTTTTTGGTCTACAGTCAACAAGAGTTTGTTATGTAAAACATGAATTATTAAAGTATATTTGAAATTTTAAGTAGCAGTTTTTATTTGAAGAAAAAATAAAATAATTTTCCTACCTACCTACCCATAACCTAAACAAACCAGTCAGGGAGGGGAAACAAAAATAATTTTAATGTTGGCCCCACTTATATAAGCCAAGAAATCTTTGACGAAAATTTCATTCAGAAGTATCGGCAAACAGGAAGTGGATACCCGACAAACTTGAAAATTGCTTACACGGTACAAGTCATCATTTCCAAGCTTCAGACCAAATTTCAAATCATTCCTTATAGTATAAACCAAGAAATCTGTGACGAAAAAATTGTAAAAAAAAATGTTATTGTAAAAAAATCGAAGTATCAGCAAACAGGAAGTGGAAGTCTGACAAACTTGAAAATTGCTTACACAATACAACTTATCATTTCCAAGCTTCAGACCAAATTTCAAATCATTCCCACTTATACAAGCTAAGAAATCTTTGACGAAAAAAATTGTTGGAAGGACGGACAGACAAAGTGAAAATTATAGGGCACCCGCATCTCGAAGCATGGCCCTAATAAGAAGTGTAATCAGGCATGATAATGAAGTAGCTGAAAAAAAGAAAATCAAAGTCTGATCATTTTATTAGACTGATAGAGTGTTCATTTAATCTTCGTCTTCATCACCATCACCTCCCTTTCCTTTCTTCATGTTCTTCCTCTTTGCACGTCCTGTGAAAAAAAATTACAATATACAGTAGATTTCACACCTGCCGTTGGGTGTGGGGTTTTCTCACCGTTCATTGAAGATCTTATGGTGGCTTTGAGTTGTTATTACTCCCCTTTGGGTCCTTGTCTCTTTGACACATTCCCCGTTTCCATTCTTTTTCCTATTCATTTCTAATGAATAGGCTTGTCAAGAAATCAGGCTTATAACAAAGTAAAGAAAAGTCCTCCCTTCCAATACTATCTAAACAAAGTATTTTTGAAGGCTTATTACAAATGGTTTATAATGAAATCAGGCTTAAAACCGAAAATTTTAACCAACAACAATATTTTAATTACTCAAATTCAATTTAATCCGATTTAACAAGGAAGGATTGTTGAACAAACAAATCGTTAACCAGTCTTCTGTTATGCGCAAACCATGGCACATTTCAATGGTAAAGTGTATCCGACACTTCCAAACATTACTTTTGAAACATTTAACAGAAATAATTTTTCACACTGACATTTATGCAAAAAATTTCATAATTTTCGGAATTTGGTAATTCTTATAAGAATGATGCTTTAATATATGAGTCGCATGGAGTTCATTATCAACAAACTCTTCTGAATTTTTCTTTACTTGCACATCTTTCAATACTATATTGAGGAGTAAAAATTTATTTTTTAACATTCATCTATTCCAGAGTAATACAGTTTGTTGAAATTTTCTTAGCTTAAGTTCACTGACAAGATACAGAAACCATTTGCAGCTCAGACTTACTACTTTATCAATTAAAGAACCTTAGTGAGCAAGCTCACATACCCCACGCCCCCACATATCGAATAATTCTGCATTATCTCAAAAAGAATATAAAAATCCAGTATTTTGTACATCTAATACAAATGCACAATCATTCTGTAAAATATCTTCAGAACTGTAGGAGGATTTATCCAGACAAATGGTGTACCCTAAATATGCAATATTCTGCGCAAAAAATGACAAAGTTCAACAATGTGCACTTTTCTGAAAAATTATCCAAAATCAAAATCCAAGTAGCATGCACATCTTTGATATGTGCACAATCAACCTGCAAAATAAAAACTTCCTATCTTAAAAACTGTAGGAGGAGTTATCCGGACAAATGATCTACCCTATATGCAATATAATGAGCAAAAATGACAAAGTTCAACAATGTGTATTTTTCTGAAAAATTTTCCAAAATCAAAGTAGTATGCACATCTTTAATATGTGCACAATAATCCTGTAAAATAAAAACTTCCTATCTGAATAACTGTAGGAGGAGTTATCCGGACAAATGATGTCCCCTATATGCAATATAATGTGCAAAAATGGCAAAGTTCAACAATGTGTGTTTTTCTGAAAAATTATCCAAAATCAAAATCCAAGTAGCATGCACATCTTTGATATGTGCAAAATCAACCTGCAAAATAAAAACTTCCTATCTTAAAAACTGTAGGAGGAGTTATCTGGACAAATGATGTTCCCACTTGATGACAGACGGACGGACGGACAGATGGACTGACGGACCAGTCAAAAACTATATACCCTCCGCAACTTCGTTGCGTGGGGTATAATAAAAACTTCCTATCTTAAAAACTGTAGGAGGAGTTATCCGGACAAATGGTGTACCCACTTGATGACGGACGGACTGACGGACCAGTCAAAAACTATATATCCTCCGCAACTTCGTTGCGTGGGGTATAATAAACCCCCTTACTTAACTCTTGTTCCGATAACAAAGTACATGTAAAGTAAATATTAAGCACTATGTACACGACAGTAATAAATATCCAAACTTCCATGGATCTATCTGGACATATAACATGCAATCCTTGTTACGTTACATATAATAAAATTTTGATTGTTGTATTCTAAATAATAAAGTTCCATCTAGCCTTACCTGGACGTCCACCACCATATGGTGACCTCAGGGAAAAGTCAATGTGTTTCTGTGAATCCAATCTTACAATGTAGGATGGAATATTTACAACTTGTTTTCTTACTCTGAAAAATATATTATTAAAATACATTGTTATATATTATAATCTATTAAAATATTCAGACGCAATATTTTTTCTAATTTGTCTTAAACTAGAAATTTTTGTGAATATATTCAATTAGTGAAATTTTATTTCAAGGATGCACTGCTGTTCTTCCTCCTTCCTTTCCACCGCATGATAATAGTGTAATATCCCTGCTTTAGAATGACTGAAGTAAAGACTGGTTTCAGCTTGTAAAATTCATTGAGCCTGCATCACTCATCTGAAAGAATGCTTTACCCAAAGGGTCCAATATTAAACTATGTTCCACGCTGGCTGCCATACATTTGTCAAATTGGAACAAAATGAACTTTGTACAGGAATGACGCTGGAAAAACAACCTTACAAATTCTCCAACACATTTAATCCCTCTGCCTTGTTACTATCAATATTCATCACTGTACATATGTTTTTATAAAGTGTGAAATTGTAATGTCTTAATTATGTCTTATGTATACTTCTTGTTTATTAGAAATATTGTCCGATAATAACTAACATAATACATGTTTATACAACAGAACTTCAATAGCTCAAACTGCAATAATTCGAATACCATGGATGTCTCGAACTCTTTTTGTGGTGCCTTTGTTCAAGTTTCAACATAATTAAACTTCGATGGCTTGAACAATCCTATAACTCGACCTGTTTTCATCGGTGCCTTGGGTGTTCAAGCCATTAAGTTCGACTGTAAATATGATGGGTTTTATGTTGTGCTTCATAATGTTCAACTCATACAAGCTTCCTAAAGCATCCTCTAACAACGCAACATTTAATCATTTGCATGTACCTGTAGTCAAATATATCGTAACACTTTACACTAGACATAAAGAAGAAGTGAATTCTTCTTTAGTGGCCTAGAAGTGCAGCATGCTACTACAACAGACTTGAAGCCAGTGGCCTGTTGTGTTATGTCCAATCCTCTGGTCAAAGATCAACAACAGACATAAAGAATATCTATCTTTAGTGGCCTGATGTGTCATATCCTTGAAACTTCCTGGAGGATATAATGAACGAAAGCTTGCTAATTAAACCAAGATTGAGTGGAGGGGTCATGCTGCAAAAGAAATTTATATTATCATTTGATTTAAGATTTAGTTTTTTTCCCTCAATAACAACTTAAAATAACACTTGTAGTTACAACCAAACAGATTTTAATGGTAATGTTTCCTACAATGACATGTCACATATCTGTGACCTTCCATGCATTTTACTGCATTGATTACCCTTAGAACAGTGAAACATTTGCAATTTATATTTTTGACAATTTCATTTGCACAAAAATTTCATGCGAGAAAACACATCATAAGCATTCAGTTGGGTCAAGTTTTAAAAAATTTCCTCACTCTATTAAAATTTTGATTTTAACATGCTCGCTGAAACTCAAATTTTGAAATTGAAAATTTTCTACCTCTCACGGAGAAATATAATTTAACCCATTCCTACTTCATTATGTATCATCAGTACACAGGATATAGCTACTAGGACTGGTTTTCGTTTAAATTTCAATAACGGTTACCATTAGTGTATGTGGATCCAGTTTATAGCTACCAAGTAACTATACACTGGTAACACCGTACACTAATGATAGATTTCATAGGAATTTGAACGAAAACCGGTCCTGGTACCTATATCCTGTGCAAGGATAATACACGCTGTACTAGAAGGAGAAGCAATATTTGTAAGCTGCAAAACTTTGATTTTCCAAAAATTTCTATGCTATCTTAGCTCCTAGGAATCAGCACCAAGAACACAAGAATCAGATTCCGCAACTATTTAATAAGTCTTATAGTGAAGAAAAATAAAAGGCACAAAACTTGTAATAGTAAACACTAAATGTTCCTGTGTCAAAATAGTTCACTCTTCCAAAATTTTCAAGTTAACCAAAACTGCCTTAGACCTGACATTCAAAAAGCTACAGAACCACCATTCATGTCCAAATTTATTTTTCTTTAATTTATCATTGAAATTACCTGATGTGTCTTTGTCTGATGACCACACGAGCATGGTGAATACTCTTTGCCAACCCAAGTTTGAAGACCTGTGTCTGGAGGCGCCTTTCCAAGAAATCTTCAAGTCTTAAACCCAACACATAATCAAGCTTCATCTTAGATTCTTCAAGTACACCAATACGTACTAGACGACGCAGGAGTGCATTACCTAAAAGTACATTTACAAATATTAAAGTGATCTTTTCCTTAAAATGTAGGAAATATTCAAATGAAAAACATTCAATATTTAGCAGTGTTGAAGATTCTGATCTTTAGCCATTATAAACTCATATCCAAATATCATAGCTTAACTGTCTATGAAACTTGTTCATTTTATCGCTGATGACCCGTCATTAAATGTCTGCAACAGATTTAGACAGGTGTCATTTAACAAAGATGGATTGTGGGCTAATTGATAATAATAACACTCTCTTGAACCCATAATTTTAGGCTGCTTGTTAATCAACATGGCTTAAACTAGAGCATGTTGAAACTGGTGTGACCGAGAGTCGTTGGTCTGTGACCGAGACTCCTCAAACGGTCAGTCATTCTATAACTAGGTCCCAAACGACCCAGTTAGTGCTTCTTGGGGAATACTAGCTCACATGATCCTTATGTGTCTTTCCTATAAACGCAAAGTTCTCAAATAATAACAATTTATTATGAGCACAAATAACTTAAAGTGTTCACATTCCACAAATATAACATTTATAATATAGAAACGGTACTTTAAAACGGTCTGAAAAACTATATTAACTGTAAAACTGAAACTTAACTCTAAAATTAACTCTTAAAATTAACTGATTTGTTTCCCGAAAGTAAACTATTTTATATCCCAATTAATCCTAATTCTAAAATCAATTTTCCTTAACAAAAGAACAATTTTCACAAAAACCCAAAATCTGTTAATATTACATAATTAATACATGTTTATTTCTTGACATGTCTTTAAGCTAAAAAGATAAAGATATAATTATTTACAATAATCCCTATTTACACCTTTGAAGCTTAATACTCAATTATCTGACATTTAGTGTCATAAATATTAATGCAAACATTTAGTCATTAACAAGAGTTGTCAGAAGACAACATAGCTCGCCGGGGATTCCAGTAACCTCAATGCACAATAAATTCGAAAGTAATAGAAAGCTTTCTTTACAGGAAAGTCAAATATATTAAATATAAACACCCTATCATTAAACAACTTAATTCTAGAAGCAAAGTTAAAGTTTTAAAAAAATTGCCCTCAGGATAAGGTCAAGGTCAAAATGTCTACAAATATGGTACCACAAGAAAGCTCTAACCATAAGGAAGTTACATACAAAATATATATATAAACACCCTACCACTAAAGGCCTACCCTCTATAGGCAAGGTTAAAGTTTTTTTAAAAATTGCCCTCAGGGCAAGGTCAAAACCAAAATGTCTACAAATTTGGTACCACTAGAAAGCACTCGTCATAAGGAAATTACATACCAAATATAAACACCCTACCGCTAAAAGCCTACCCTCTATAGGCAAGGTTAAAGTTTTTTAAAAATTGCCCTCAGGACAAGGTCAAGGTCAAAATGTCTACAAGTATGGTACCAGAAGAAAGCTCTCATCATAAGGAAGTCACATACCAAATATCAACATCCTAGCTATTCAGGTCTCAATTCCACAAGCCAGGTTAAAGTTTTGCTGACACCCACGACGCCGACGCCGGGGTATGACAATAGCTCTCCGGACATTCATCCCGGCGAGCTAAAAAGTGTAAAAAAACTTTACTTTCTCACGAGAAAACCAAACATTGAAAATAAAACTTTAATTGTATTTTTCTATATCGAAAATCCAAACATCCTAAATATACTGGCTATACAGGTTTTGTTGGCAGGGCTCTTTATTTTCACTCTGAAACTAGGGGCAAAATCAAAATTGAAATAAGTGATGCAAGTTGGGATTCAAATTCTTTTTGATGCACTGTATGATATGTTGCTGGACAGTTATTTCTTGAAATTTTAGCTAATCATAATCATTTCTTAGCTTCAGAGATCAAATTAAACCTTCTTATAATTATAAAGAAATCTGTGACAAAATTTTGAATTTTGGTTTTGTCACATGATTAAATTAAGTTCAAAGTCGTACAAGGAAAAGACACATTTTTTACCAAAGTTTTCCGGTCAAATACATGGAACTAAACAAGTGTGGATCGTATTGCAAGGCAATACAGAAGTCCCCTACCAGTGGAATAATTCTTTGTTACACCAGCAAAAATAGTTCAATAAGAAAAGGTTTTCTAGCCCAAGGCCCATAACTCCGTCAAAAATCAATGGACCAAATCCATACTCAAGTTTGATCTGTAACCCATAGTGGTTGATTAAGAATGCAAATATCAGCTTATTATCTCAAACGGTTTGAAAAAAAGTCTGGAAAACCTATATTTTACCAAAATTATCAAAGGCCCATAACTCTGTCCAAAATCAATGGACCAGAATTAAACTCGAACTTGATCTGTAACTCAAAGTGGTAGACTCACATAGCAAATATTAACTTCATATCTGGAACGGTTTAGAAAAAAAGTCCGGAAAACCTATATTTTACCCAAATTTTCTAAGTCAAAGGCCAATAACTCCGTCCAAAATCAATGGACAGGAACCAAACTCGAACTTGATCTGTAACTCATAGTGGTAGACTCACATAGCAAATATTAGCTATATATCTGGAACGGTTGAGAAAAAAAGTCCGGAAAACCTATATTTTACCCAAATTTTCTAAGTCAAAGGCCCATAACTCCGTCCAAAATCAATGGACAGGAACCAAACTCAAACTTAATCTGTAACTCATGGTGGTTGACTTACATACCAAATATTAGATAAATATCTCTCATAGTATGGGAAAAAAGTCCGGAAAACTGAGTGTGACGGACTGACAGACTGACGGAGTGCAAACCTAAAGTCCCCTTCGGCGAAGCCGGTAGGGGACTAAAAAGAAAATGCCTGAATCAGGTTTCAGATGTTACTTTTATCACGTGACAATTTCAATATTCAAAATGGCACTATGTGAATGAGAAGAGATACGCCTGAACTTTGAATGGAGGCATAGAAGGATCTTGCATATTGTCTGCAATTGAAACTGTTTAAATTGAAGGAAAATAGTTCCTATTTCTACCAGTATGTGTTTTAGGCACACACAGGTGACACCCAGCCGAAATTCTACAGCATCCAAATTGTAAGCAATCTCACAATTTTGAATGAGAGATCGTTCTGTTGTCACAAAGCAATATAAAAAATAAAAATAAAAAGCCAGATCAGTAAAAGATAAATATAGGATGATAAAAGTAGCTTTTTAAACGACAATTCGGTCAGAGTGGATGCTGTAGGGTAACCACATCTTGATCAATGATGTGGGCCTTTATTACCTAACATGTATCCGTGTTGTTCTGTTCCAATCATTGTCCAGTTTGCCCAGTGGTTTCAATACAAATAGTACATGAAAAGCTTGAAGACATTCACTAGATAAAAACAGACTACTTGCTACACTACAGAAAGAGGCATACCATAAATAATCTCTTTGACAGTAGGGATATCAACTGGGAAAGTGATGAGGATTAATTTTTACCTTTAAATTTTTTTTTTCATTGGGGCAATAAAACCCAGGTTTTGTAGGGGATTTCCTGTTGTACATGTAAAAATCTAAGCAAGCAGGTAGACTTCAGAGAAATCAGAGGTAAAATAGGTAATTAAATTTAATCCTCCCCACTCTGTTTTATGGCTTTTTAGGTCTATCACACTGACAGTATGTCTGTTATTTTATGTCTAAAGGATAAAAATCTATGTCTTTCCAGGTGATTTGTTATGGTATGTTTCTTTCTGTACTGCATATACATGTATTCATTTGTTACCTTCAAATAGACGTTTAGGATCTTTCTCATCAAGTGTAAGCAATTCTCTGGCAGCAGTTCTGATCTTTGCCAAAGTGAACTTCACTCTCCAGACTTCTCTCTTGTTTCTAAGTCCATATTCTCCAATAAGTTTCAACTCCTGATCTAGACGTTCCTTTTCAAAAGGTCGTCTTGGAGTTGTGAATGTCTTAGACTGCACCAAAGGAACCCTTGGCATGGTTTAACCTAAACATGTAAAACATTTGATGCATAAATCACATCGACTTCAAAAGACGAAGGATTAGACACAAATTATACAACTTATCAATCAATGCCTTCTCCAGCTCAATCTTATCTAGTTTCATTTTGAAACTTTTTGAATTATTTCATTTGATCAAGTCTTGAATGATCACATTACATCAGACAATACACACAAATAACACAATCCATTTGCAGCATGCCAACTACTTTTTGCAATTTAGGTATATCACATGTATCCCTTGACCCTCGAATTTAGGAGTACAGGGTAATTTTAGAGGGTACATGTGCAGTCCATTATATTTACTTCACTATTTGAAAGAGGTTCAGCGATTGGACACAGTGATCAAAAGCAACCAATTGAATAGCCTAACAGACTTTGACTACTACTTTACCCCCCAAAAAAGTGAATATAAAACGATACAAATTTTTCAAATGTATGTGCATGCACTTATTGGTTTGTGAATTGTACTTGCATATTTTCTTATGTACGTTAATTTTGTACATCAAAACGTGAATGGGCCTGTTGCATTAGTGTAATTTTTAACATAAATAGAATAGAAGTGCAGTCTGCATCGAAAGTTGTCCTACAATAAAGATCCTCTCGCCGTTTCTTTTTCAATTATACTTTCAACTTTCAACATGCAGCTCATTCAGGATGACAACTCTCTTCCTTTAGAGATTGAAATGTATGTTTTTGGCTATATTGTGATTTGTCCCAGTACTGGGAAAATTAATTTACCTGTTCTAAAGAAAATCAAGATTTAGATATTTATTGCCCGGTGAGTAAAGGAAATTTTGCTGTTTACTCAGTCCTCGATGAAAGGATCGAATAAACCTGCAGTGTAAGTAATTAGAAGATTTTTTCATTAGATTTATCCCCTTATTGTATGTGGGAAAATTTGAGGATCAGTATACAAGACACTGTTTTAAAGAAACAGTGCAGGGAAATTATTTGAGGATCAGTATATAAGAGGGTCATACAGGGGGTACCATGCACGGGCATACAAGAAATGAAATGTCACAACTCGAGGAACAAAAAATTAGAAACTGGCTTGCACGATGCCTTTTTTGGGATTGCACGAAACACGGCAAATTATGACCCTCCATCACATGTGTAAACTAGCCGCAATCTACAGGTAATCCCCTTGCCCGCTGTCAAGAAATAATAACCCTAATATAATCTAAATATGTATGAACGTCCAAGGTATATTCACTTAAAACTGAGTTCATTGATGTGTAACATGAAGTATCTCAGGTATAAATATTTATGGAAACTTTAACCCAAGTCTTTCAAGTGTAAAATGTAGGTCAAAGTGACCCGGTTATCACCCGAAGCTGCTTCACTCTCCAAGATGCATCCACTGACCAAAGATAATTGATGTGACTTATGTAGTTTCTCTGACATAACCCTTACTGCAAACTTTAACCGAATCATCGAGGCATAAAATGTAGGTCAGAGTGATCCAATTATCATCTGAAGCAGCATCACTCTCCAAGACGCATCCACTGACCAAAGATAATTGATGTGCCACATGTACAGTACAGTCAGAGACTTACCATGATAAATCACTGTGATAGACATATCACTCTAAATATTTAAATGAATATATCTTTTTTCCTGATTGATCTATTCACATAATTTCTTTTGCATATTCAGTGGTAGAATGTATCACTCTAAATGCAAAAGAAAGCATGTTGATAGATCAAACAGGAAATAAAATATACACATTTCACTAAGCAGAGTTATATGTCTATCACAGTGATTTATCACGGTAAGTCTCTGACTGTACTGTAGTTACTCAGATATGAGCCTTAACGCAAACTTAACCGAGGTCACTGAAGCAGCCTCACTCTCCAAGACGCATCCACTGACCAAAGATGATTGATGTGCCACATGTAGTTCCTCATATTTGAACCTCAACGCAAACTTGAACCAAGATCATTGAAGCATAAAATGTAGGTCAGAGTGATCCAATTATCATCTGAAGCAGCATCACTCTCCAAGACGCATCCACTGACCAAAGATAATTGATGTGCCACATGTACTTACTCAGATATGAACCTGAACACAAACTTTAACCGAGGTCACTGAAGCATAAAATGTAAGTCAGAATGACCCAATTATCATCTGAAGCAGCCTCACTCTCCAAGACGCATCCACTGACCAAAGATGATTGATGTGCCACATGTAGTTCCTCATATTTGAACCTTAACGCAAACTTTAACCCGAGGTGGGACGGACAGACGGGATGCTATATCCCCTCCTCAACTCCGTTGGACGAGGGGATAAAAGGACAAACTCGCGGCGCGAAAATGACCCTGTGCCACCCCATATAAGACACAGTTTAAAAGAAAAGGTGTAGGGTAATTATTTGAGGATCAGTATTTACAAGACACTGTTTTAAACCAGAGGCTCCCTGCAGCCTATATCGCCCACCTGGCTTTCAGTTGCCACAATCAAGCTAACATTGTAAGTTATACAATTGAACTTCAGCCTCTCAAACATTGGTAGAGCAAACACCACCATTAACTTGGACTCTATTTTAAGACTTATCATGTTTTACTATACTTCTTTGTTGGGCTTTTTTGACAAACATTGTCTTGCTAAGGACCACTTTCAACACCAGTTTTGAAGTAGAGACATCATTTGGTAAATGGCAATTAACAACAATTTTTAACACCATGTCTTTAAGTTACGACATCAATATCTATTTGGAAACCAAATTTTATTGAAATCGGACAATATTGAATTTTCCCGCCTTTTTGAAGGCCATTTTGAAAATGGCAGTCAACAAACAATTTTAAACAATGGTTTTGCAGTAGCGACATCAATATCCACCTGGAAACCAAATTTCATTGAAATCAGACAATGTTGAATTTTCCCACCTTATTTGGCTGCCATTTTGAAAATGGCGGTCACGAACAATTTTTAACATCAATTTTGAAGTTGCGACATCAATACCTTTTTGGAATCCAAATTTCATTGAAATCAGACAATATTGAATTTTCTGGCCTTTTTGAAAATGGAGGTCAACCAATAATTTCCAACACCAGTTTTGAAGTCACCAAAGGATTGCAAACATTTTATCAATTTACACTTAACCTTCATCTTCTATAGTTTCGGAAATTAAGACTAAAAATATGAAAATTTTGCAAATTGTGAAAAAAGGGCAATAACTCCTACAAGGGTTTTTGGATTTTCTTCAAAATTTCAGGGTATGTAGATCTTGACATGCTGAACATTTTTGCAATTAAAAGTTGACTTCTATCTCTTATAGTTTTTCTGATAAAAAATTAAGTTAAAATTTTGAAAATTTTATGGAAAAAGGGCAATAACTCCCAAGACAGGTTTTCGGATTTTCTTCAAAATTGCAGGGCAGGACTGATCATTTTTACCCCGTCAGATTTTTGATATCTGTAACGATTTTTGAGTTATTTGCAAAAAAACAGCTATTTACCCCTATTTTTAGTAACAGCGGCCTTCTTATTTGATCTACCGACTAATCGAATACAACTTTTAAACTGCATACCCTAGTGATGATTCAGGCCAAGTTTGGTTACAATTGGCCCAGAAGTTTCAGAGGAGAAGATTGAAAATGTTGACAGACAGACGCCAACGGACGCAAAGTGATGGCAAAAGCTCACATGGCCTTTCAGGCCAGATGAGCTAAAAAGCTTAATCCCTTTAGGGAGGAGGGCAATATAAAAAACATCTATGGTTTCGAATCTCAAATGGGATTATCAGAAACACAAGAGACAACTCCTAGTTAATCCTGTTTAAAAATCGGTAAGAACACACGTGTGCAAGATTTCCCATGAGGTTAGTCAATTTTTAATTCCAACATATGTAATTTTAATCTAAACTGTACAGAAATGTCATCAAAATGTTTTATTTATTGAATATCAACAAATTGTCATTGATATAAGTGTAATATCAGGGCAACACAATTGGTAAAAACAATAACATTACCATTGTGACTGTACAGGTGAACTTGAAGAAAATTAAGAGGAGTTCCGAATGTAGTGTTGCATCATGGTTGCCAGTTTACACGTGAGGGGCCTAAAAAAATACCTGTGTTTCCAGTAACACACTCTTCAAAATTAGGGTCCGTAGGTAGAAATTTTTTTTTATTATTCCAAAACTTTTTACATAGACATATGGAGAGTAACTTCTGGACTTTAACAGTGCTTCTTTAAAAATTGCCAAAAAAACTTTAGGGTAGGCATTTTTAGCACGAAAAATCTAGGGTCGGTCGGGTTACCGGAAACACAGATTTTTTTTATTCTGTCCAATATGGGTCTCGATGGGGTATAAGCAGGAAGCCGAATTGGCGTTTCTAAGCAAGCGGATATCCAGTGTGAAGCGGGAACTGCTGAAAATTGAGCCTGTGAAACCAAGAAAAGCGTCCTCTTTAAGAGTCTTAGTAAAATATTTTCCTGCCCGTGAAACGGTAAAGTGTAGAAAAAAATTGATGGGATTTAGGGAAAAGGACCCCCATTGAGGCTACCTGTGATTTTAACGATTTCAATTAGTTGCTAATATCTGTATCTACGTCTCTAGAAAAAATGAAGGGAAATTTGTGGATCATTCTATTGTCGGCATTATATAAACACTGTTTTAAAACTTACAGTGTGGAGAAATTTGAGGATGAGCATACAAGACTCTGTTTTCAGGAAAATTGATGATTAGTACACAGGAGTCGGAAATTTGATCAATATTTCAAGTTGAAATAGAATCCGGGTCGTTTCGCTCCTTTCCCTTTCGCCCCGGGTGCATTCACTTTCACTCCACTTTTATAAATTGTTTTTTTAACTGTTTCCTTTGTGTATTTGATCAGAATTTGTTTTGGGAGAAGCGATATTGGGCGAATCTCTCCGATTCTCTCTTAGATGTATTCTTATGTTTTTTGGTTTCATTTGATTATTTTTTTTCTTCTGTATTTTTCTAACACTTCCGAAACACAAAGAATATCAAAACACCGACAGTTTAAATAATTAAATTGATAAGATACCATTGGTGATATGTGGAGTGAGATTGAGACCAAGAACTAAGCAAAATGCAGTCTGCGCCAAAAACTTTTTTTATTACTAGTCTTTCGGGCTAGTTGAGGTAACAAATTTACTAGTCAGAATCTAATTTTACTAGACCGATAATAAAATGAAATAAAAAGTATAATAAATTGCATATTTTGTAATTCTTTTATGCTTCATAATCTTTAAAGACTGTTATATTTTTATGAAAAAACATTTCATTTTCCCCCAATTTCATAATTAAAAGTATTGCAACAAAAAAATTCTTACTAGTCCGATTGGACTAGTGGTTTAAAAAATGTACTAGTCCGAATTCAAATTCACTAGTCTCGGGCATCGGACTAGTGCTTAACGGAGCAGACTGAAAATGGAGAAAAACACATGCACCATTGACTTGCATGATAAATGAACTCCGAGATATTAACAAGATGCCATTTTGTTTTTATAGAGTATATTTTTTTTCTGATTTCAGCCTTTTTTCACTGTTATATTCTGAATCTGGACTAAGAGATAAAGATACACAGATAGGTTTTTAATTCATTACACAAAACAATTGAAACAAGAATTAGACTAAGAATTGTACTACAAAACATAACCATTTACTGTCTCTCTAAAAATGATTTTATATAAAATGTTATCAAGGGATACATGTATGCAAGCGCTTGGGTCACACCAATTTTAATCACGGTAAATACTCTGATTACTGTAATTATATTCTGATAGATCAAAGAATCACTAATTGTTACTTAGTTATAAAACCTTTTTATGTTGAATGATTGCGTCTGTGACTATTTCATTACTTCATGTTTTGAATAGATACATCATGATAAGAAGTGTATTTGCCAAAAATATAAGTCGCGGGGTGGTAAAATTTCCCGTGCCTGAAAGGCGAGGGAAATTTAGACCCGAGACTTGTATTTTAGGCAAATACCCCGAAGTTCAAGATATATCTGTTTAATTACACTGAATGTCTCTATCATTAAAGCGCACAGATGACTTCAGGACAAATACCACAGTGAAGGGGTATTTGCTAAAAAATACAATGGCTGATTACTAATCAGAATGCAGCTTACTTACAATGTACATAAGGTGTAATTAGGTTTGAAATCATCGTTCACTGTTTTTATTATGGCGGATTTCCCGGATGATTAATGTATTTTATTTGCAATTCTTCAATGTACATACCAATATTCCTCTAGTAACACCTGTAAAACTCCTTCTAAACTCCTGTCTTTTGTCTGCTAATCAATTACTCAACTTTCTATAGAATTCTATTGTATACCAATTTGTCATTACTGAAGTATCAAGGTACACTCCTTCAGGCAGTACAAATTGGTATACAATAGAATTCTATAGAAAGTTGAGAAATTGATTGGCAGACAAAAGACAGGAGTTTAGAAGGAGTTTTATAGGTGTTACTTGAGGAATATTGGTATGTTCATTGAAGAATTGCAAATATAATATGTTATTGAGCCAGGAAATCCGCCATAATTAATTTCAAAAGTATAAATCCGACTTATTTTAATATTACACCCAGCGATAGCCAATTACGCATATTACCTGTAATCAGGGTTGGGGTAATGGTAATGGGTAATGGTAATCGATTGTAATCCATTAGAAAATGCTGAGTAATCGAAAGTAATCTGTAATCGTTCTGATTTTCAGTTACTTGTAATCGTAATTTAATCGATTACAGCTGCTGAAACCCCTGTAATTATCGATTACTTTTCGATTACATTTTTATTTAAAGCAATATCAAGTGCATATATTGCAATACATTCATATCTGGCAGTTTTGAAACACCCTGTAATTTTACTACACACTTTAAGATATGTTTTATTTAGGAATTTTTAGAAATATTTTTGAGGTAGGCCCCACATTGAAAATGACTTCTATATAATTTTCACTTTGTCTGTCCAGAATTTCTTGTGACCACTATGAAGCAAAAAATAATTGTATCTATGGAGTAGTGATCTGAAATTATATAGTGTCTAAATAACATTTACGGATTAAATTTTTGCATATCTGACCAATATATTTGAATAGCTAAACATATTTTTTCTTACAGACAAGCCCCTTGCCCGTTGCGTTGTATTAAATTAACAAGAGGCTCTCAAGAGCCTGTATCGCTCACCTGGGCCATGGGTGACACATACAATCAAAAATAATAACACCAATGTTTAAAGGTCTCGATTTCAAGTCTGTTATTACACATAACCAACTGTCACCTCTAGTAAAGAAGACCATCTAAGGACCATTGTTCCAATTGACTATGTGGCTTAGAGAAGATCTTTGAATACCTTCCCATAGGGTCCAATGTTAAAACCAAGCTCCCCCGTTGGTGCCCATCTTGGATATGATGCGGACTTGCAGGACACATTTTTGAAAGGGGACCATGTAAGGACTATTTTGATCAAGTTTGGTTCCAACTGGCCAAGTAGTTTCAGAGCAGATGATCTTTAAACACATTTCCCCATAGGGTCCAATGTTTGAGTACGTTCCCTGCTGGCGGCCATCTTGGATATACAATGCGGACATGGCACACACATTTTAAGAAGGGGACCAACTAAGGACCATTGTGACCAAGTATAATTCCAATTGGCCAAGTACTTTCAAGTACTTTCAGAGGAGAAGCTCTTAGAATATGTTTCCCAATAGGGTCTAATGTTAAACTAAGTTTCCGCTGGCGGCCATGTTGGATGACATACAGACTTGCCGGACACATTTTCGAAAGGGGACCACCCAAGGACNCATCTTGGATGAGGTTGGACAACTTGACCATGTTCAATAAAATATAGTCCTTGACATGCTGAACATTTTTGCAATTTAAACTTGAACTCTATCTCAAACTGTTTTTAAATTATAAGACAAAAAGTATAA
>MJUU01065745.1:44905-69618 GCA_002080025.1 Modiolus philippinarum
TTTAATAGTGTTCAAAATAGAGCAAAAATTTCAGCCTATACTATTCAGAACACACGTGTATTTCAGTTCAAACTAGTTAAATTAACTATCATTATTCATGCTTACTTTCACACATGTCTAGACTACAGAATTTTTCATTTGAAATAATTTTAGATCAAATACAAATTTAATTACAGCCAATTTTATACACCACAATCAAGTCCTGAACGGACCAAATAATATGAGGAAACAGGGTATCTTTGATGACCACTAGACATAAAACGGGACGGTAAAAATTGTTGAAAATTGCTGAAAGTCGACATGAACATGTGTAGTTTCAAAACTGAAAATATTAATAAAATTAAACGAGAGGAAAATTTTGGGCTTCCCCAGGTCTACCCCCTTAAAAATACTTAGGCTTCATTCCGTGTATGGCTCTCGGTAGATGTTCTTGGTTCTGGATTTGGCTTCCTATTTCGATATTTTTGGAAATAAGTACTTTTTTTACTACTTTTGGAATATGGCATGCCATATTATTTGATTTTAATTCTGCTGATGAGAGGTTACTCCTTGAAACACATGTACAGCATAACGAAATTTACTGTTTTTAATGCAGCTTTGTTATTTTTGTATTTTGAACCATTGGGCCGATGCCACTGCTGGTGGACCAGAGGTTCCCCAGGGTATTCACCAGCCCATTAGTCAGGCTTGTCTGGGATGAAAATTTTACCTTGCGTGTTATAGTAATATTGTGAAAGTACTATTGTTCGTGGGGTTCCAATTTTCGTGGATTTCGTGGTACACTTAAACCACGAAATTAACTTCCCAAAGTAATGCATTTTTGCCATAGTGTTTTCATACATAGAATTCGAAACCACGAATTTACGTACCCATGAAATGATAATTTCTTTGAAAACCACAAAAATTGATGTCCAGGAATAAAAATACTTCCACAGTATACTGTTTTATAAAAATTCTAACCACTTAAAAATACTGAGGCTTCATTCCGTGTATGGCACTCGGTAGATGTTCTTTGTACTGGATTTGGCTTCCTATTTCGATATTTGTGGAAATTAGTACTTCTTTTTTACTACTTTTGGATTATGGCTTTCCATATTATTTTAATTTAATGCTGCTGATGACAGGTTACTCCTTGAAACACTTGTACAGCATAACGAAATTTACTGTTTTTAATGCAACTTTGGTATTTTTTATGCTTTGAACCATTGGGCCGATGCCACTTCTGGTGGACCAGAGGTCTCCGAGGGTATTCACCAGCCCAATAGTCAGGCTTGTCTGGCATGAAAATTTTACCTGGCGTGTTATAGTAATTTACTGTTTTATAAAAATTCTAACCACTTAAAAATATTGAGGCTTCATTCCGTGTATGGCATTCGGTAGATGTTCTTGGTACTGGATTTGGCTTCCTATTTCTATATTTTTGGAAATAAGTACTTTTTTCACTACTTTTGGAATATGGTTTTCCATATTGTTTGATTTTAATGCTGCTGATGAGAGGTTACTCCTAGAAACATGTGTACAGCATAACGAAATTTACTGTTTTTAATGCAACTTTGGTATTTTTTGTATTTTGAACCATTTTGCCGATGCCACTGATGGTGGACCAGAGGTCCCCGAGGGTATTCATTAGCCCAATAGTCAGACTTGTCCGGCATGAAAATTTTACCTTGCGTGTTATAGTAATTTACTGTTTTATAAAAATTCTAACCACTTAAAAATCCTGAGGCTTCATTCCGTGTATGGCACTCGGTAGATGTTCTTGGTACTGAATTTGGCTTCCTCTTTCGATATTTTTTGGAAATTAGTACTTCTTTTTTTACTACTTTTGGAATATGGCTTTTCATAGTATTGTTTTTTAATGCTGCTGATGAGAGGTTACTCCTTGAAACACGTGTACAGCATAACGAAATTTACTGTTTTAATGCAACACTGGTATTTTTGTATTTTGAACCATTTGGCCGATACCACTGCTGGTGTACCAGAGGTCCCCGAGGGTAATCACCAGCCAATAGTCAGGCTTGTCTGGCATGAAAGTTTTACCTTGCGTGTTATAGTAATTTACTGTTTAATAAAGATTCTAACGACTTAAAAATACTTAGGCTTTATTCCGTGTATGGCACTCGGTAGATGTTCTTGGTACTGGATTTGGCTTCCTATTTCGATATTTTTGGAAATTAGTACTTCTTCTTTTACTACTTTTGGATTATGGCTTTCCATATTATTTGATTTTAATGCTGCTGATGAGAGGTTACTCCTTGAAACACGTGTACAGCATAACGAAATATACTGTTTTTAATGCAACTTTGGTATTTTTTGTACTACATTCTTAGTGTCATTACTATACTTATATCTAAGAATACATTTACAAATTGGCTGGGGATTCTGAATCCCCATTGGTGAAGAGAATCACATGATTGAACGAATCACGTGATTCTATTATTTTAACAGACAAAATGGCGATGGCGATTGCAAACGAAGCGACAGTCANACTTCTTACTTCTAACTTCTTACTTCTTACTTCTCACTTCTTACTTCGATATTACAATCCGGAAGGGATAGCCTTTCCGGATTGCAACACTAACTTCAGTATTAATATTGTCAATTGTCCAGGTTGCAACTTGGAAGTAAGAAGTAAGAAGTAAGAAGTTAGAAGCAAGAAATCAGAAGTAAGAAGTTAGAGGTAAGAAGTAAGAATTAGATGCAAGAAGTAAGAAGTTAGAAGTAAGAAGTAAGAAGTTAGAAGTTAGAAGTAAGAAGTTAGAAGTAAGAAGTGAGAAAGAATTTGGAAGATCTATGACAGCATGTAGAGCATGGAATGAGCACCAAACTGTGATGATTAAAATTTATTGTTCATACCTTCATTATGAAAAATTGCAAGTCTTTATAATCCAGGATGGGACAGATGTTACGGCTGAAATGGGATGATTAAAATTTATTGTTCATACCTTCATTATGAAAAATTGCAAGTCTTTATAATCCAGGATGGGACAGATGTTACGGCTGAAATGGGAAATTGTAAAGAGAATGTGAAAAATTATACATACCCTATGCCCAGAAATACGAAACAGTCTTAATAAATATAAAAAAAACTAAAAAACAAAAAAACAAAAAACAAAACAAAAAACAAAAACAAAAAAACAAAAACAAAAACAAAAAAAACAAAACAAGAAAAAAAGGTATAAATAAAATTAACAAAACAAAACAGTCGAAAAATATTATGGATGACTGTTAATTACATCGTTTGAGTTCAATCTTCGCACTTCCTATATTTTTAATGAATACGTGCTTCAAGATAAATGGAACTAGGAAATCTTCAAATAAGACTCTGACAGAGTTTGTGGACTTCGGTTCATGCTAATTCTAAAATAAATGTACTTTTAAAGGTATAATTAAAGCAGTTGACTTAACACTACGACGTCTGACAGGGGTCTGTATTTAAATCCAACAAGCGTGTACGTTCCCAAGCATCCACTCTAAATTTGTTATCATACCTGCCTAAATTAAAAGAGCTTTACAATACAAGCTTCATTGTCTTCAAGGGGTGTAAAAGAGCATTACTCAGCAACTTTTAAGGGTCTGTGTGTGTGTTGCTAATGCTAAGTTGAACACGATTTGCTGTATCTGCATTTTTTTTTGTTTGTTTTTTGTATAGAAAATTGAATAAGTAATACCTTTACCCGTTATTTTTATCAGACAAAATACAAATAAAACACATCTCTTATTACACATGAAATACAAGACCGTTCACGTTTGAGAATCCTTGCAACAGTCCTGTAGTCTGAAGATAACCGGTTGCAAGGCTCACTCCCCCTTAATCCTCTTTTACCAGTGGCAATCAGATTTCTCCCCTCCTAGTGTTTTTCCCTTTCCCAAATAAATCATGTTTTTATAAACCTGTTCTCGTCTTGGATTTTGGCTGAAATATTGAAAGTAGGACGTTAAACGCCATTCAGTCTATCATTTTTATTGCTTTTGCCATTAGTCATAAACTATGAAAACTTTAGCTCTGACAATTGACAAAAGTAAATGCCAAAGTCGATGTTGAAATTCGGAAAGACTACCTTTCCGAATTGCAACATCGAAGTAAGAAGTAAGAAATTAGAAGTAAGAAGTAAGAAGTTAGAAGTAAGAAGTTAGAAATAAGAAGTCAGAAGTCAGAAGTCGGAACTCGGAAGTCCCTTTCCGGCTTTCGTACCTGACAAGCAATACGGCAATGAAAACAAAACCAATTAAAAATATGGAAACACAGACGATCATCACTAACTTTTTTTAATGTTTCTATTCAAATCATTCTATCTTTAGATAAGGCATATCTAACCCTCAGTTGGTCTTTGAATTTTTAAGGTCGGTATACGCATATACACGGGCTTTTACTGGGGAAAGTAACAGTCCTTCCAGTTTGTCGCTATTTGCAGACGTTATATACAGTAAAACCTACTTGAGAGACCACCTGTATTTAAAGACCAACCACTTAAAATTTACATTTCATATCAAAATTATTCTGAAATTACATTTATTAGAGACCACCTATCTTGAGAGATTACTTTTTCCTTAGCCTGAGTGGTCTCTTCAAACATGTTTCACTGTATTAATTTTACACGACTAGTATTTTCTTACAAAAACATTCCTAGATCGCATTTCGGACCTTCGAAGAGTTAAAGAAATTATCAATTCCCAAGGAAAATGTAAGCCCTTCAAGTTTGTCGCTGTATTCAGACGTTATATATTACTTTTTTACACGACAAGTATTTTCTAAGATTAGACCAGCCTTAGATTGCACCGGGATCCTTGTTTAGGGAATTTTCAAACGCCAAAAACGTCAACTCAGCCTTCCTTTTCTTCAGGATGACAAACAAAGACTTCTCTGTTTCTATGGACACACGGCCTCCTTTCTGTGCGTGAACAATATATACACGATTGATGACTGTGGTTTCATTTTTTGTTAATGCGACTGCTGTACATATATTTGATGTTTTAGTTTATGTATTCTCATCGCCATATTATTTCATATTATCAACCAATCTAGTAGTCAGTACTTCGGTGCTGACCCGGAAACCGATTCTATTTGGAATCTTCAAATGTCTAAATTTTTGTGAATTTTGTTGAAAACTTAGGAGTGTCTCCCTCGTGCAAAGCTCTGTCCTTACAATGTAGCTGACTTTGGCTAAGCATTTTGATCATATTGGTTATTTATTCTCTATCAGATTTTAAACATCTTTAAGTTTATGGTCTTCCAAACGCTTAGATTTTATCTGCACTTAAGAAACATAAATTGACAAAATGCTCATATGCAGAAACTAGATTCAAAGTAACTTCAATACTTAGTTATTTCTTACCACTCGGTCGATGACAACTGTTGGTTGACTGTTAGTCCCTTTAAAAGCCAAAATACCATAACTGAGGGAGATCAACTTACAACATGTCGCGATAAACATTGCCTTATGTGCAAATACAGCTCAACAACTATAAGTATTCAAAAGCAGTTACCGGTTATTCCTTTAAAATCTACAACAATTTATCATGTAAGTCGGATAATGTCATCTTTCTTATCACTGCTCTTTTTCCCACTAAAAATATGTCGGTGAAACGAAAATTTCCCCCAGCATTCGTATCCACTTGTACCGTGACTACATTTGAACAAAAGAAAGATCACAAGACACACAGATACAAGATATAGAAAGGTTCTGAATAGAAAAACTAAAATCCAGTGTGAATATAAAAAAAAAATCAAATAATATTTTTGAAAGTGCATTGATACATGTACCAATATAATAATTTCTTCACGGTTAAAAGCTTTTCGGATATTTTTTTTTCGGGAATTTCTTGCGCGGATTGTTTTGTGAGTGATTTGGCATGACTATTCAAACAAATTTGAGCGGGTTTTCAATCAGTCGGGGAATACACACTTAACCAATTTTCGACGAACATGAGTGACAACGAATCTGTAATACATGAAGAGTCGAGTGCACCGTCGCAGCAAACAAGCTTTTTACGTGAGGATGCGGTGTCTTTATTTGCAAGTAAGCTAGAGTCTGCCTTCGGAGAAGCAGAAAAGGGCAATGCTTGCAGAATTTGAATCAAGCATAAAACCTCAGACTGTAGAAGTCTCCACATGCAAGGCAACGCAAAAATTAGGTTCGAGGGAAAGCAAAAACAATTCGAACCCAACAACGAAATCATCAACAATTTAAGTAAGGCTAAAGAATTTTTGAAACGTAGCTGTCACCGAAGTTAACAGCTTACTCAATAGCGCTTCCGACTCCTTGAAGAAACGTAACATGATTCTACGAATTGCTGATAAATACGGACTGGACACGATAGAGGAATACGTGGACGACCCAATTACCGAAGGTGCCAACGACGCAGCCAAAAAACGTCAAGCTGAATACCGAGCTAAACTTAAGCGCAAATTAAGGGCTGTTGGCGCTGCAAACAACAAAAATGTCAAATCAGACATTTTCGCGAGTCTGGCCCAACATTTGGAAGACCATTACATAAGTCCGCATCATCAAACAACGGGACAAGTGTCTATTGATCTGAAGAATTTTACGGATCTACAGGTCAACAGAAATTAAACTCGTCCAAATGCTACTACTGCAATGAAGAATGGCACTGGGCCTATTCCTGTCCAAGGAAACTCAGATCTGCTACCGGAGCGTCTTCAGCTGCAACCGGAACATCAGCAAAATGAAACAGCTGAGTGTATTTTTTCTAATAGCTCATTTAAGTTAGATCAGGAAAGCGATTTCAAAATTTTAGACACTAAGTTTCGAGTCGATAGTTTAGCAAATAACATTGCTTTTTGGAAAGATACTTTACTTGCAAATGCTTTTGTATTGAACGTAGTCGAATTAAGGTACTTAATTCCCTTTTCTAGTCTAAATTCGCCAGTCTTTAGAACTAAAAAAAAATAACTGTACCGCACGCAAACACTCTTCATTCGTGGCTAAAGCTATTAAAAACTTATTAGAAATGCAAGTTATTTCTGAGTGTGTTGGTTATATACCCTTCGTTGTTAATCCCTTGACCGTTTCTGTTAACGCCAATGGTAAAGAAAGGTTGACATTAGATTTACGATATGTTAATGAATTTATTTAAAATCGAAAGTTTACGTTTGAATCCGTACCAGAAGTTATGCAATACATACCCGGAGAAGGCTTTATGGTTAAGTTCGACCTTCAAAGCGGTTATCATCATATTTTTATCCATCCAGACCACCATGAGTTCTTGGGATTCTGTTGGGCGTTTAATAACACGGTTAGATATTTTGTTTTTCGGTGTCTACCTTTCGGATTATCAGTAGCGGGTAACGTATTTTCAAAGGTCCTCAGACCATTGGTAAAATATTGACATTCAAAAGCTTTTCACATGGTAGTTTATTAAGATGATGGATGGGGATTTTCAGATTCTTTTGTATCCTGTTTGTCTATTTCAACAAAAGTTAAAAAAAATTTGATTTCAACAGGATTTTTCGTTAACGACGAAAAAAATGTTTGCGTTCCCACACAAAAGTTAACTAGGTTTGGATTTCAATGGGACACAAAAATTATTGTTACAGATTCCAGACAAGAAATTATTAAATTTCATAAAAGACTTACGAGAAATATATGGCAAACTAGAGAATTTAACTCCTTGTAAATAAGCTTAAATCGCAGGAAAAATTATTTCCTTTATGCCTAGCTTCGGTAACATTTACAGAATAAAGAGTCGTAATTTGCTCATGATTATTTCTACTAGTTTTCACTGGGACAGCCATATAACCCTTACAAGTCCCGGATTACAAGAATTTGATTTCTGGTTTTACAATTGTCAGCATCTTCCCCAAGAAAGTTTATTTTTCATGCTGTTATACCGGAAAAAAATTGTATTTACGGACGCAAGCGGTTTTGCCTGTGGCGGATACAGAGTAGAAACTAACACAAAATTTGTACACAAGATGTGGAAAAAATTCCGAGATATCTAAAAGTTCCACTCAGAGAATTACTAGCAGCTTTGATTAGCTTACAGTCTCTGTCAGAATACTTTTCCCCACGAGTTGTTAAATAATTTACAGATACCCAGAATGTGGTAAATATTACACAAACAGGTAGCATGAATCCCGAGTACTTGCATTTTTAATATATGTATAAAATACAACATTACATTAGAAGTCGAATGGGTTCCGAAAGATCAAAATTCAATTGCTGACTCGTATAGTAAGGTTTTGATTTTGATGACTGGTCAGTCGTGATCAATATTTTGTTTATTTTAATAAGCACTGGGGTCAGTTCGACTGCGATTTATTTGCTGATTGTAAAAGACATGTTACGAAAGGTGATGAATATGCTGTAGTGTAACATAACAGTGAGGGATATTCTAAAAATAGTCAATTCAGTAAATAAAAATTAGATATTGTGCGTTTCAGGAAATTAAAATTTTCAGTCAAATCGAACTGTCCTTCAAGTCAATTAAATTATTTGGTAAGGGTTTCGGGGGAGGGGGAGTCTTTGGCAATTTAAAGCAAATTATTTTTATTCACCAAATGTAGCATAAAATTACTGTCACTAGTTAACATTTTCACTGGCACAAAGATTAAATTACAAGTTTTTATTTTAAAAAAATCGCCTGAAAATCAAATGGTCAATATAGTTCCTTAAAAGTGTGTTTAAGAAACAAGAAGCCTATTAACAAAAAACACAGTCGCAGCAAGCTTCAAAACATGAGGTACATTTTATATTATCACAATAACACAATGGCTAACAAGTGAAAAGAAATGAAAATGACCAGACATTTGTCTTTCCTGCAGTGTGGAATCCGTAAGAAGATTCCCCATGCGAGAGATGTATGCTCTCTATATATTTCAGTTATGTTGTACTTGTTCGTGAGAGAATTTCTCATATGGATATACCATTCACACTTTCATGTTTTGACATTTATTTCCGTAATTTCGAAATGTAATTCTGACCACCTGTTAGGAGTGCCCACATCTTACTATTTTATAATGCCAAGTTTTCTTACATTCGACTTGATGAGTGCCCTGCGTTTGTCTATATGTTGTAATCTACTAGCTTGACACTAGTGCTTTTGTCGGGCAAAGGATGACCGTGATTGTAAGAGCACTTTGCCAGTTTAATTAATGTTTGTTGACAATCCCGCACCCATGACCAGTGAAGACATGGACGTAGCGTTGCTCGGCAGTTAGCAAAGACTTCCGCTCATACCGGTGTTAGGGGCCGTCTTGAACTTACTATGAGGTATGAGCAAAGCTCATTGTTGAAGGCCTCATTGTGACTTCAAGATGAAGAACAACAATAAAAGCGTTGTTCCTTTGCTTGTTTTTTTTTACCTCGTATTTGTAGAGACTTTGTCTCATGTGCATTTACTCCATATCATTTCATTCACCATAGGAACAAATCGAGCCGACCTGCCATCAAACAACTATTTCATTCTACAAGGTTTGATTCTGGTTCGAGGATCATTATAAAGGACGGTGACATTGATGAAAAAGCAAATTACGGGTTATTAAAACACGTTCCTTTTTCTATCTAATCTGCAGGACTTGAAAATGCAAAAAAAAAACTTAGTCTACATTTTAAAACCTTAATTTAAGTATTGATTTTTCTGTACGAAAAAAGTGTTGAAACTTGGTGAAGTGCTTCTCAGACAGTTGGTTGCATTCTACTGTTTGAAAATCTACATACTAAATAAATGTGTTTTGTGATGAATTATGAATGTTTTTGAGATGATCCCTCTTTCAATTGGTCATCATAGGCTCTGTTCTCACTGCGTTAAAACAAGTGTAGTGCAGGGCAGCTGTACTCGACACGTAAACAAACCATACATCAACAAAACATGTTGTTTAAATGTTGGGTCAAACAAGTTAATCGATAGTTAATGATGGGTGTGTGTGAGTTCAGTATATGTTATTCAAAACGGCTTTTCTTTTTTAAAATCATTAAATGACCATTTTGATGTCAAATATAAATTTTTAAGCCATGAATTTTCAATGATATAATCAAATATATAATTTTATAGGTATGCCAAATTTTCAATATAATCTTATCATATACTAGTATAAACTTTTTTCTTTTTCGAAACCTTCGGAAATGCATTGATTTTATTTATTAAAAACAGCAATTTCGATTTAATAATCACACAATCAAAGAACAAACGTAGATAAAACATTTGATTACCACCCACTCCCATAATTTTATGACAAAATATCCATAATTTTTTCAATTCATTGATATCGTCATATGAAGTTAAAACTGTTACAGTATTTTGTCACTAATTACAGTTTCCCCTTTAGTCCAACTAACAGGATTCCTTAATTTAAATTATGGTTGGGCAATTATTTCTTGCTGAATTTTAGAATTGTAGACATAAAACGGGTGGAGAGGAGGTTTTGATAAAAATTTCCACACTTAACCAGTTTTCGACGCCTTTATTTCGTAATTGTTTCTGTTTATGTTGATGAAGTTTTTATATGTTTCTATTTTCATTTTAGATCATTGTCAGTTAAGTGATCGTCCCACTACCAGACTCGAGCAACAGATGAATTTATGTATAATTTGTTAAGAAATTACTTGACCTGGTTAGTGTGGAACTCATACCCTACATATGTTTTAGTCTTTATTCAGTATAGAAATATTTTATTTTCGGATGAGCAAAGCGAAGGAGAAAATAAACAATATTTTTACCCGTGGTGATATTCAGTAACCAAACGAAACGATGTGATAGTTTTAAATAACATTTAGGATTACCTAGTGTAAATTTTATACATGTACATGTGTATGACAAAAGGCAATGTTTTGACAATATTATGGCTGTGACATTTATCATTTGGGATTTGATGGTCGCAAATATCCGTTTACTGGCTCCGCATTTTGCGACCATCAAATTCCCAATTGATGCCTCCAAATCAACGATCTTGGATCCGTAAAATAAAGTTGTTTTTTTAAATTTTCAATAAAGAATGATTTAATAACTATTAAAGTAAATGACAGTGAAAACAATTACGTGTATTTGAAATAGAACAAATATTTTTTCCTGTGATTTTGAATTGAACTATATATAAAACTATTTGAACTTTTTTAAGAATGTATCTTCAGGATCCTCAATATGTACTTATTTTTTATTTCAAAATTTGATTATATATCGAGTAATATTGACAGTTAAAATTAAACCTGTACATCCCCAGTTACAATTAAGTTGTCCCTATAATTTTCATTAGATACAATGGATATTGTTTGAAGTATTCTTTTTTTTTTAAATTTCTATATGATATCAAATGGATTTCAAAACTCTTGAAATTGCTTATACGTTAGAGTGTCTAATCACACTCTTCAGATCCTTTAACTTTCCCCATCCATGCCAACACTTCAGGGTTAGTATTTGAAATATTTCTACATCATGTTAAAATTTCTGTTTTGTGCAACAGATCTCCAAAAGTAATGTTACATTTGAAATGTAACGTTATTTAATTAATTAATTTTGAAAATTAGTGTAATGGAAATGTAATGGACATTTTTCTTATGAAATGGTAATTCAATTAATTACATTTGCAAATTAATTACCCCAACCCTGTCACATAAGCGGGAGGTTGGGTCATCATTATACCTGGTTCAACCCACCATTTTATTCATAAAATGCCCGTTACAAGTCGGGAATATTACGGTTTGCCTCAAATGTTCTGTATTGGGTTGTGTTTTCTCGATACTTTCGTATGTTTTACGGATTTTCCTTACTGGTCTTTCCCTCTGATTGATTCAGTGTTAGAAACATGGTCGATGCTCCAGATTTCTAAAATGTCTAAATTATTGCATCCCTTATTGCTGATTTCATATCAAATCTAGTGTAGATTTAATTTGCAAAAAAAAACAAACAAACAAACAAAAACAAACANACAAGTCGGGAATATTACGGTTTGCCTCAAATGTTCTGTATTGGGTTGTGTTTTCTCGATACTTTCGTATGTTTTACGGATTTTCCTTACTGGTCTTTCCCTCTGATTGATTCGGACTTTTTTTGTCACTTTTATTAATTGAGAATATCAATGCACTCCAGGATATGCTATGGCTTATACTATATTTAATAATCAAAGCTACAGAAGTCTGTAAGCACCACCTCTAGACCTTTAATTGTTGATTTTAAGCAATACTTCAGTGTTAGAAACATGGTCGATGCTCCAGATTTCTAAAATGTCTAAATTATTGCATCCCTTATTGCTGATTTCATATCAAATCTAGTGTAGATTTAATTTGCAAAAAAAAANCATAGGCTTATTTTGATATGGCCTAATTCAGACTAAGCATCGTCAGTTATAAACTACGGTGTTTGGCAAATGAATGTCGAAAAACAAACCACCCAATAATTTTGAAAATAGCTGAAGTCTACAAGTCACTTCTAGCATTAGACAAAGAAGTCATTTATGTTTTGATCCCTAGTCATGAGGGGATCTATAGAAAAACAGTTGCTGACCAGAAATCCAAAGATGCTCTAGATGACGAGATGTGGGATTGTCTAGTACCGTACACTGACATGAAGCCTTTAATCGTGAAATACATTTTAAAGTTATGGCAGGCCAAATGGGATCTGCAAATAAATAATGAACAGCATGGAATACAGTCAGACGTCGGTAAACAAGTCGGTTCCTGCGGTAAAAACCGTAGGGAACAGGTAGTGTTGACCCGATGTAGTATTGGACACACTAGATTTATATTAAACAGTGATGACCGACCAAAATGTATTCCATGCAGTTGCCCTTATACAATTCAACATGTTTATATTGAATGTGTAGATGTTGCCGATATCAGGCGTGATTTTTATTCTGCTGATTTTCTTAAAGACCTATTAACAAATGTCGCTGGCGACAAAATCGTTCAATTTTTAAAAGCAATCAATATATTTAGTAAGATTTAAATGGGTTTATCTTTGAAGTTATAATATTGTAACAGTTAAACTGACATTTCTTGTATTATGCTTTTTATATTTTACACCCTTGTTATACTTGTATAAAGCTATAATGATTTTATATTGATATTTTATATATTTATTATAATTGTTCAATACATTTAACAGTTCTCGCCACAATATAGCTTAAATATTGATGAAGTTGGCGTAAAAGATCAATCAATTAAGCAGTTATTAAACTAATGTGTCCCCATTCAAACCAATGAAGGCATGTTGTATTGTTATATAGACTAGGAACTCCAATATGTGTATATCTAGAAGACCTTGATTATTTTTAGCATGCCTTTATTATACACCAGCCTCTATATAAAATATTTGTTGTAGGTTCAGTTAACTTCATGAATAAAAGCAAAACTTGAACAAATTCACTCGAAGTTTAGAATTTGCGCAGTAGGACGGATATTTTGCAAATTAACGCAAAAAATGTGAAGTCAAAATGAAAAACTAGAAGATTTTATTTTGAAGTTTCTGTATATCATGTTGATATGTAGATCCTATATTAATTATTGAATTTAGCCTGTCTTGTCTTTGTCACATGTTTTCGAAGCACAAAACCCAGATGCAGGTAAGAAGAAAGCATTTCTGAAAGTACCAATTAATCTTCCGTAGTGCGACAGTGTTTTACCTGCAGACTTGGTTCCTCGAGCTAGCCGGTAGTTTAGCGGTCAGCACTCTTTGAGTCATCTTGCGAAATACAAAAATAAGCAGTAAATTTCGTTATGCTGTACACGTGTTTCAAGTAGTAACCTCTCATCAGCAGTATTAGAATCAAATAATATGGAAAGCCACAAACCAAAAGTAATCCATAAAGAAGTACTCATTACCAAATATATCGAAATAGGAAGCCAAAATCTGTACCAAGGACATCCATCGAGTGCAATATACAGAATAAAGCCTCAGTATTTTTAAGGGTTTAGAATTTGGACAAAACAGTTAATTTCTATAAAGCGCAAAGTAAATGTTTCATGTCAAACAAGTCTGATTATTTGGCTGGTGAATACCCTCGGGGACACCAGCAGAGGCATCGGCCCAATGGTTTCAAAATACAAAAATACCGAATGTGCATAATAAGCAGTAAACTTACATAATTTCTAAATTACGTTTTGTCATATTTTTTTATTTTCAAGATAGCGGTCATAGATTTAGTACATGCAGTCTACCTGTATAAGGTTTTGTTCGTTTGCTTATTATATTACAGGGAAACCGGATAGAAAAAAAAGAATTTTGGGTAACCATAAATCGGTTTAACCCAACCACTAGCTTTTGCTAGTGCCGGTAGCAAGTCCGGCTATCCCGAGTTCCTATAGTTATTTACGTTCGTCTCTAGTCTGTTATGTGTGTTTTTCTGGTGCAGTTCCCCCCTGTGGATTGAGGCATGAGGTTGTAGTTTTCGGCCATTGTAGGTTTTTTACTATTATCTTGACTGTATAATTACAGTTTAGTCGTATTTTGTGAAGGGGAATTTATCGCAGTCAAGAGAATTGCTTAACATAGCGACTGTTGTCTTTGCGTTTATATTATGTAATTAATCCTCTGCTCCTTTTTTTATTTATCATGTCCTCCTATACTTTGTGTACTTTGGCAAATAATGTACGTTTGTGGTCAATTGGACATTGATGGGATTTCCAACTGAACAGTCGGTGTCATTACAAATACAATGAATACGTTCCACTGGTCATGCCTACTTAATAATGCAATATATGGTGCTTTGACACTACCCACAAAGCAACATGTATCTGTTTCGAAAGTACCCACAGATTATTGCATAGACTAGATTTCCAATTTAACTTTATTGTATAGTGAGAGTGTCGGCAAATTCTCGGGTTTCATTTTTTTTTTGAAAGCGTAATGACAAGCGACGTATTACAGATTTCGTTGTCCTGCTAACTTTTGACAATGCATTTATTTTGACTAACTAAAAAGTAGGGGTTTCTTTTGCATCAAAGTTGCTGTTACTTCGAAGATAGTTTTATATTTTTGATGTCATATGTCATCAGCTTCTCAATTGGATACTGAATTGTGATCCTATTGTGCTTAGTAGGCATGCAAGATTTGGGAGACACATTGGCTCTTTCAAAACATTTTTGGGCCTGAACAATAAGTTCAATAAGTTCATTGCTGTGGCAACAATAAATTGGATGATATGACATTTATAGTAAGTGAGAATCGAACCGTCAATCCAATACGAATAATCCAAGGACAATGGCAACAACGGAAACAACAAAGAAACAAAAACACAACATGAGCACGAAAAACGAAGATACATACACACAAAGATGAACAACACGGACCCAATAAAATCATGGGTGAGATTAGGTGCACCGGTAGAGTAAGCATCTCATGCTTCTTATAAGACACCCGCCGTGTTGAAAATGTCAAATCCGGTAGTAAAGTCAAAACTGGAAGACGAAACAACAATTAAGCTTTAAAGAGAAAGATCTGTTGTCATCTGGTAAACAGATATCACATAGCGGTCCACAAGATGGTGATGTCGACCGTAAAACATCTGGAGGAATTACTTCAAGTTTTTGGTAACGCAGCCTTGTTTAAGTAGCCTATTTGTGAGCAACCGGGCTCTATCAAGGAAGTCACTGTATCGAACACAGGATCTTGAATGGCGAATGAGCTGAGAGATTTTAACTCAATATGCCGGCGCTGTTGGGATGTTGCTACAAAGAAAAGGCAAGTTTACTATTGGAAAGGTGAAGTCATCGCGTTTGTCGTACAGCTAAGTTTGAAGTCTACCTCTGTTGTCAATTTCAAGATGAAGGTCAAGGAACGAGGCTGATGTGGAAGTGTCTATGGTATCCTTAATTTCGAGCTCTTTTGGATAGATCAGATGAAGAAAATCACCAAAGCGATGTTCGTTTAGTGAGAAAATATCATCTTTATAACGGAAGCTAAAATTGAAGGATTGAGCTAGTTTTTTATCTTTATTTTGAAGAAGCCCTCAGATGAATTCAGCCTTATAAGAGTGGAGAAACAGATCGGCTAGGAGAGGTGCACAGTTTGTGCCAATAGGAATTCCGATATTCTGTTGAAAAACAAGTCCTTCTCACTGGAAAAATATATTGCCGATCAGAAACTCTAACATTTTAATCACTTCTTTCTCTGTATATTTTTTCTCCGATTCGGAGTCATTTTTCACAAATTTATGTTTGAAATAGACTTAAAATTATTGTGCAATAATCTAACTATTATTATTTGGCCTTGACTAATAATTACTGAGATGCTTTATGGACAACTTTTGGCTTCTGTACAAAAAGTTTGTTTACACAACATTTAGCATTGTCATGGTAACGGCACAACCGTTGTATCTGAATGTTCTTGACTGGACAGAAGCATTTGCAAAATTAACTTTCTGATCCATGTTTTGTAATTTGGCATGCTGAATGCAAAGGTCGGGGTTTTTTCCACAAGATTGCCCGTTGCTATGGCAACACTATGACAGTTGTCAATGTATTTACTTTTTACTGGGTACTTAATTGCAAATAATCATTTTATACACTTTTATACAGTCAGTATACATGTTTTTTGAAATATTATCTACAATCTCTATATACCTTGTTTGGATAATAAAACGGCAGTTACTATGGCAACGAGAGAACAAATGACAAAAATGTTTGTAATTTGTGATTCAAGTAGTAAATAAAAGAAAATATGTCCATGGGACACGGATGCCCCCGCCAGATATATATCGGCAAGCAGGAAGTAGATGAGTTACGGACTTGAAAAGGGGAGACACGGTACAACTCATCATACTAAAGCTTCAGACCAAATATCAAATCATTACTGCATACACAAGCTGAGAAATCCTTGACGAAAAATTTCAATATATGGCTATAATGGGAAAAAATCAAAGTCTTCGTCAAACAGGAAGTAGATGAGTTACCGACTTGAAAAAGGGAGACACGGTACAACTCATCATACTAAAGCTTCAGACCAAATATCAAATCAGTACTGCATACACAAGCTGAGAAATCCTTGAAGAAAATTTTCGGACGTACGTACGTACGGACGAACGTACAGACGTACGGACGTACGGACATACGGACAAGAGTAAAACTTAATGCCCCCGTCGCCTAACGGCGGGGGCATAAAAAGATTATATATGTCAATTTATTGTATTGTTGTAACGCCATCGTAGTTTTGTCCTTAGCTATATTTGTCTTTTCCGTCTGTCGTCAATCCGTCTGGCCGTCCGTCCGTCACAAAGTTTGTGGACGCAAATTCTCCTACAACTTTCATCGGATTTCAACCAAAATTCACCGGATTGATGACCGACATGCCTTGTTAAGCATATCGTCTCGCCAGATTGATCGGCTACTTTTTGCGGCAATTTTGTCCCTTTTTGAGATAAATTTTTTCCTGAATCAAGTTTGTGGACGCCAATTCTCCTATATCTGTCATCGGATTCTAACCAAACTTCACAGGATTGTTGACGATTATGCCTTGTTATCTTGCGAAGTTGTGCATATAGCCTCGACGGATAGATCGGCTAATTTTTGTTGGAGTTATGCCCTTTTTAAACTTAGAATTTTGCTAAATTCATTGTATGGACGACAATTCTCCTACTTGTTTCATCGAAATTCAACCAAACTTCACAGAATTGTTGACTATCATGCCTAGTTGTGCATATCGTCTCACTGGACTGATCGGCTAATTGTTGTGGGATTTGTGCCCTGTTTTACTAGCATTTTTAGCAAAATTAAGTTTGTGGACGCCAATTGTTCTACATTTTTCATCGGGTCTTAACCAAATTTCGCAGGATTGATGACAATTATGCCCAGTGCAGCATATCGTCTCGCCGGATTGATCGGCTAATTTTTGTTGGCCCTTTTTGACTTAGAATTTCACAAAGTTAAGTTAGTGGACACCAATTCTCCTAATCTTACATCGCATTTCAACCAAACTTCATCGGGTTGTTGACCATCATGCCTAGTTGTGCATATAGTCTCTACGGATTGATCGGCAAATATTTGTGGGCGTTATGACCCTTTTTGACTTAGAATTTTGTTAGTTTAAGTTTGTGGACGCCAATTCTCCTACGTAATTTGTGAATGTTTTGTGTGAAGTGTTTTAATTATGTAATTTATATTTAATCATGTGTATCTTCAAGAACTTTTTTTGATAAACAAGTATACTGCTACTTTGTGCGAGATTTTACAACTTCTTTTTACTATATATGCTCCTTCAATACAAATATAAGGAGGTCAATTAAAAAGTTCCCTTGGTCCTCACGTATCATGTTTCGCTGGCAAATTTCGAGCTTGGTCCGACATCACTAGAAATAAATTAAAAAATTAAAAAAAACTATCTAAAATGTTCCCTGAACCACGAATCTTTGATTTTAGACGAACAAAAAGCAGCAAGGACACATTGATTAAAGCGAACTTTCCGCAAAGCTCGTCACAACTTTGCCAATGCTTACCTAATAGTGATTAAGGATGCAAGTGTTGTCAGCCAATGCAAAAACACAGACGTTCAGTAGCAAAATGACAGGTAAAAGTATACAAGGTGTTCTGCAATGTGAAATTGTCAAACACCCAACTTTGAATACCTTATTAATTGCGAACTGTGATCTACGGGGTGTGGTTGAAAGTGGGCAAAGATTGAATGAACACCGCAATGACCTTTCCAAAAACATTTCATATATGTCAGTCAAAATTAAAAATCACCTGCCAGTGGATCAAAAGTAACTATCATTGATCACGAGCTTCTGGATCACGGAGTTATGTACTTACTACTAGGATGGTATAAACAAAAATAGAAATGGTGCATGACATGATTCACCGCCACGGTTCACTAAGTTTAATGGGCATAGCTCCAGAAGCATCTGTACCTGTGATCTTAAAGAAGAACCTGAGTTAAGTTTTTAGCAAACAACTTGCAAACCAAGTTTGAATACAATATGTTATTTCGTTCAAGAGTTATCGTTCGGAACAATCAAATTTAAAGCATTTCAAAGTTTAAGGGGCATAATTCCAGAAACCCTTATATCACTGACCCCATAATCAAACTTGACCTTAGGTTCATGCTTAACAACTAACATTTAAGAATTGAATGCATTATTTTGAAGTTTCATTGGGGTATGAAAGTGTTGACCGAAAGACATTTTTAATGAAGCGCGGAAGCGCTTCATGTTGAAAATGTGCGCCCGGTCAACACTTTCATAATCATATGAAAATTCAAACTAATGCATTCAATTCTTATAATTACATTTTAAAACCAAATCATAAAAAACAAATTCATCAAAAAGATAGTACATGTACAATGGGATTCTTTTTTTACTAATTCGTCCACCACGTGGTCATATGATCAAATGTGTTTCATGGGAATTGCAACTTCACATTGATATGCCACGTGAGCGATGTTCACCTATCAAACTGACGGAATTCAAATGAATATTCATGAAATGTTATTATACAAATATATTAGACAGTTTGTTATTTTGTTCACAAGATATCAGTCACACACCCTAAAATTCACTAAATTTCAAAGTGTCATGGAACATTACTCTAGAACACCTTGGTCGTTCGAACTCAAAATCCAACTTGGCCTGAGTAGAAATAGAAATAGAAAACAACTTACATACTAACTTTGAAGACTGTATATAATTTCATTCACAACTGATCAGTCGGACGGACAGACGGACGGACACACCACTGAAGGTATCACATATTACCTCGCCACTACGTGCTGCGGGGAATAAAAAAACGCATTAATTTGCGTTTATCTCGTTTATATTAGTATTTTATTTTACATTACTTGGTTATATATTTCTGATTTATTACAGTTAAGTTGCTTGACTTAATATGTAAAAGTTGGGAGTCGTATAAAAGGCTAAATTTAACACTGCTAGTGCTATAGTTTTGTGGCGTTCTTGTTCATTTTTGTTTATTTGTTTTGTCTTTGTCATACTGTCTCAATTTGTGTTGCTGTGAATTGCCGTGGTTTTGGATTCAAGTATGATTTTAGATTTTTCCTTTCCTCGTTCTTGCTGGTTCGATTCCCGGAAGGGAAACTACCAAAACAATGTTGGGCTTATCTTAAGACGTTAATATAAATAATTTATCAAGCCCAGTATTATGTCTCACGACAGGTAAAGTATGAAAACTGTCACATACTGTAGACGACTATATAAAAATTATAACTTTATGTTACGGCATCCCTAGTCGAAAAACATTGAATCCTATCCCTTGTTGAGGGATGCAAATGTTAAATATAAAAACCATAATTACTAATTATTCAAAAGATATAACAAATGTTAAAGTTTATTATTAATAGTCGATCACATGTCAAGGTCACAAAAGTCACTTAATTTTTCCGCCGGGTAATAACTTGTGAAAGAAATATACAGTCTGCAGACTTGGCATGTACGTAGCTTACCTCAAAACTTGGGTAACGATCGGATTTAGATGTAAAATGGGTTCTGGCTTTTTACCTATTGACACATCCTGCGGAACTTGGCGCGGTAAAATGTAATGCTAGATTACTCTTTTCAAGAATGAAATTAGCTCATTTAAAATGAATCTTATAATATTTGATGCAATTGCACTGCACAGGCCATTTCTTATATCGTTTGCAATTAAAGTTGTAAAATAAGTATTATCTGTGCATTTTGAGGTCCATAATTCCAAGATACAAACTTTACGTTTTTAGTACTTTCTTTACTTTGATTAAAATTTTTTTAAGCCACTGGTTAAAAAATACTTTTAATACCTTATTTATGCTGAAATGTATGAAAGTTATATATCGCGACGTATTTAATTCCTTTGAAGGATACAAACTGTATCATGAATAAGAATTTTCCCCCAAAGAAAAGATGTTTTAGTCATGTTTAACGATCGAGTTTACACCGCTGACTAAAACTTTTACATTCATATGCAGAAACTAAATTTACAGTAAATTGACATTTTATTATTTCATACCCCCTTTGCTAACATTCATCAAATAATTATATTGAAACAAATAAAACTCCTTCAAAAGTTATCTTGAAGTAAAAAAAATTCAAAAGAATGGGTGATTTCTAAAGAATAAGTTTAAACAACCTAGTACTAGTTTTACTTTTAATTATTTATTTGTGCTATAAATTCTTATATAAAATTTATAAAGCGCAACATATACTAGTAAGCATCTTCGAAATGAAATTTAAAAGAAAATATTTTGTCATTTTTGAAAAAGTGAGGTTATGCGTTTCTTATTCATTGCGAGATGTATTTCCGAAACAAAACTTGAGAACAGAGAACATCAATTTTATGAAACAAATTTTTTCTTAAATATTTTATGTTTTTGAACTACTAGTAAGTCTATAACTTCGAAATTAACAACACTTCCAAGACCCGCGAATCTGATGTTTCTTTTGCACCCTAAAGGGGCACAAGCAACACACCACTTCATTGTTAACTTGCATGTGTAACAGACAAACTTCTTGCAAGTCTTACCGGTTTCCTTTTCTGATTAAATGAACGTTGAATACATAATAGCGATTTTTGTTTCTCGAGGCATTGGCTAAAACTATAATTTTTCGATTTAAACTATCGTTTCCGATACCGACCAATTGGAAACGATAGTTTCCGTTAAATTTCGATCAGAAACTGCAGTTTTCGCTTATGTATACCGATCGGTTACAGCAGTTTTCGTGCTATATACCTGGTATTTTGCAAGGAAATATCTTGTTTTTGCAAAATACTTGGTATGCCAAATTTTTATTTGTGACTATCGCATGCCATACATACACATTATGGATTCACATCCCATAGTACGTTATACTCACATTGTGACTAGCATTTTTGTTTGTGTGTGTGCTATATTCAGAGTTGTTTTGCCTTCAATCAGCGCGGTTATGTTTGTTAAGTGTTTGAAGATAAATTTATTATCATATATTTAACAACCAATATCTTCATCTGATTTTGGTACCTAATATTTCATATAAATCCCAGAATCTTTAGATAGAAAACTAAAAATGAAAGGATATGGAGCAAATGCACATGAGACAAAGAATCCACAAATATCTGGCAAAACCAAGGAATGATTTATGCCTTTATTGTTGTTCCTCATCTTGAAGCTTCCATGAGGCTTTAACAATGAACTGCGGTCATAACTCTTAGTAAGACCATGACAGCTCCCAGGTCCGACACGAGAGGAATTTTCCGCTAAATGTCGGACGACGGGTGCAGGTCATCTCGTAACCGGGTCTTTTTGTAACTAGTCGATTTGTAACCTAGTCATTTTGTAACAAGGTCGTTTCCTTACTCATTTAATTACGTTAAATAAAGATATTGCGGTCATAAAACTACTATATAGATAAGAAATTTTGAATTTTTGACAAGTTTCAGTTCGTTTAGTTTCATATGGCGAATTTGAAGAATATGAAGAATTTGAATACATAATTTGCCTACATTTTACACAAGTATGAACTAAAAAGATGTAATATGTAATTTAATTCCATTTCCCAAAATTTAGATGAAATATGAGGGACCAAATATGTGCATTATCAGAAATGATTATTTTACCTCAAAGGTAAAGGCTAGGGTAAAGGTGTCTAAACAATCGACTGCGTTAAAAAAAACAACGGCAGTAGAATACCAAAGGAACAAAGGAAGCGATTTTGATTGATTTATTAAAATGTGTGAAGTGCTTCGCAGTGGTAACTTAAAATATAACAATTTAAACCCAGTACCCTATGATAATTTTTTTATTCATTGAAGGGTTTGGCACGTACTCCTAATTATTTTGTAACCATCATTATAATGTTTATTTTGATAAAAAAAAAGCAAATTAAACTAGATTTGCAATTGCAAGCAATAGCTGATGTCGCCCATGACAGCCAATTAGATGATTCACGCTTGTTCGCAGCATCAAAATCTACCTTGAAATCAATTTTCGTTGAAAATCAATTGATCATCCAATTCTGAGCACTTTGATTTTCCTGCCTTTTTTGTCGTTTCCATTGCAACCGGTGCCATACTGAAGTCTTGGAGATCAGAAACCTTTCCCTCATGTCCTAAGCAACCTTTCTGTAAATTTTCATCCAATTTTGAGCACTTTGATTTCCCCGCCTTTTTTGCCGTTTCCATGGCAACCGGTGGCATATTGAAGTCTTGGACATCGGAAACCTTTCCCCCGTGTCCTAAGCAACCTTTTTGTAAATTTTCATTAAATTCTGAGCACTTTGATTTCCCGCCTCTTTTGCCGTTTCCATGGCAACCGGTGCCATATTGAAGTCTTGGACATCGGAAACCTTTCCCCCACGTCCTAAGCAACCTTTCTGTAAACTTTCATTCAATTCTGAGCACTTTGATTTTCCCACCTTTTTTTGCCGTTTCCATGGCAACCGGTGCCATTTTGAAAAATTTTGGTGGTGCATGCACATCTTCTCTTAGTGGTCCAACTTTGTGCCAAGTATCAATGAGTTCTGTTGAAGCATCTCAGAGAAAATCCCTGGACAAAAATAGGTGGAAGAAAGGATGCTGATACAAAAGTCTCCCAAACGAACTCCCAAATCAGAAATCTGGGCTACAAATCACTTCCACACGTCAGAGGCAATCTGGTATGAGGAAAGCTTATTGTTGAAGGCCTTGGAAAGCATTGACCCATTGATTTGTTTGACCATGTGCTTGTTGAGACTTTTTCTAAAGTACGTTTACTCCATTGTCCTTCATTGCCTCTGCTGTAGATCTTGTTTTAACTTTCAGAAATTGTATCTTTCATGTAAGCCTTTATTGTAAATCAGACGACCATGATGTCATTACATGTTGAGCTACAGAGCTTTTAAGCAGAGAAATGATAATTTTCAACTAATATTATACTTTACATGATAATGATAATGCATTTAATGTAAATAAGCAAATGAAGTGAGCTTATGTCGGTTGAGAAACTGCATTGTATCACGTCAGAGGCAATCTGCCATTAGGGTTTCATTGAATTCTGAGCACTTTCAATTGTCCCGCCTTTTTGTTTCCATTGCAACGGATGCTATTTTGAAGTCTTGGACACCGGAAACCTTTTCCCCATGTCCTAAGCAACCTTCCTGTAAATTTTCATCAAATTCTGAGCACTTTGATTTTCCCGCCTTTTTTGCCGTTTCCATGGCAACCGGTGCCATATTGAAGTCTTGGACACCAGAAATCCTTTCCCCATGTCCTAAGCAACCTTTCTGTAAATTTTCATCCAATTCTGAGCACTTTGATTTTCCCGCCTTTTTTGCCGTTTCCATGGCAACTGGTGCCATATTGAAGTCTTGGACACCGGAAACATTTTCCCCATGTGCTAAGCAACCTTCCTGTAAATTTTCATCCAATTCTGAGGACTTCGATTTTCCCGCCTTTTTTGCCGTTTCCATGGCAACCGGTACCATTTTGAAAATTCCAAGACCGGATTGCAAATCCTCAAATCAGGATCCATATTCCTATGAAGTTTGGTCAAGATCCGAACAGTAGTCTCTGAGAAAATGCGTGGACAAAATGTTGGCGGAAAGACGAGAAGAAGAACAAGAATAACAAGTGATAACTGTGTTCGCAAGTGAAACACAAAAGTCTCCCAAACGAACTCCCGTATCGGACTTCAAGGCATTTCGAGACTCCTTCAAGAAAAAAAATTGGGCAGGGATTCCCCTTATAACCGATTTTATCCATATCTCAAAATTCCTCCTTTTTCAATCAGAAAACCAGATTTTCCAAAAAAAAAAATATGTTTCTGGTTTTGTTCCCATGGCAACTAAGTGCTCTTTTGTCCATTACATCCAATTTCAGACCCTTTCC
>MJUU01065745.1:70931-84218 GCA_002080025.1 Modiolus philippinarum
AATAACTAGATTTGCAATTGCAAGCAATAGCTGATGTCGCCCCTGGCAGCCAATTCGATGATTCCATCTTGTTCGCAGCATCAAAATCTACCTAGAAATCAATTTTCATTGAATTCCGACAGAGTTGAAATTTCGACGTAATTTGGCGGCCATCTTGAAAACGGCAGCCATTTTGAAAATTTTTGTCAGTGCATGCACATTTTCTCATAGTGGTCCAACTTTGTGCCAAGTATCAATGAGTTCTGTTGAAGCATCTTGGAGAAAATCACTGGACAAAAATAGGTGGAAGAAAGAAACAATAATGAATAATAATAATAATAAAGAAACGGGCAAAGAACAATATGTCGTCCCGACTACGTCAGGGGCGACATAATAAAGAAACATGCAAAGAACAATATGTCGTCCCGACTATGTCTGGGGCGACATAATAATGATTCGTTTTGATAACAATTATAAGGTAATAATAGGTAATTGTTTATCGTATGCTTTGAATGTTATAACAGAAGTGAATTTGTTTCTAAAGTTTACAAAATTATTGAAATATCAAAGAAAAAATTTGACATCAAAATTTCTTATGTACGGCCTCTCTAAAGACTATGAAAGCTTATTTGGGCCATTTTCATGATGTGAAAAAAATATTTAAGTCGGTCCCACGAGTTAAAAAGTCGTTCTCATGAGTTGTTAAGTCGTTCCAACGACTTCTAAAAGTCGTTTCCACGAGTTGTTAAGTTGTTCCCAGGAGTTGCAAAGTCGTTCCCACGAGTTTTAAAGTCGTTCACACGAGTTGTAAACTCGTTCCCACGAGTTGTAAAGTCGTTTCCACGAGTTTAAGTCATTCCCACGAGTTGTAAAGTCGTTCCATCGAGTTGGTAAGTCGTTCCCAAGAGTTGTAAAGTCGTTCCCACGAGTTGTTATGTCGTTCCAACGACTTCTAAAAGTCGTTCCTATGACTTCTAAAAGTCGTTCCCACGAGTTGCTAAGTCATTCCCACGTATTTTTAACTGTTGGTCTCAGTATAAAAGCCTGGTCGGTCACTTTAGTAATTAAGGCGTGAAATATTAATTCGCGATGTTTCATGGAAGGTGTAATTTATGTTGAAATCTGTGCGAAATTTACCCCTATTTATATAATTATTATTACGATGAAAAATATACAACACAGAATTTGAATCTATTTTTATCGAAACTGCATAGTAGATTTATTAAACATAATTTACACACTTGTAAATGAGGGTAATAACACAGTTGTTACATATTAGGGGGTAATAACACAGTTGTTAAATATAAGGTGGTAATAAAACAGTTGTTAAATATTAGGGGGTAATAACACAGTTTTTAAACAATGCACATGAGATTTTCAAATTGAGTTATTAGACGTAATATTCAATATAGCACGTTTTCATATTACACATAAGTAGATGCCATTTAGACTTCAAAAACGTATTTTGATCATGTTCAGTTTGCTTCTCCGTCAGTTTGAAGGTGGAAATTCTATTACATGATATACTGATCTTTTGCACGATCGAAAAAAAGGCAGCCGTATTATGGTATGGCACAGTCGTCGGTTTTCGTCGTCTGCGGACAAATGGTTTGCTACATAACTTGTTCTAATTTGATCAATATAAAAGCATAATGTCCATCGACACAAAGGAAAAGTTTAAAACTGAACGTTTGGTTTGTTGCCCATTCGTTTCAGAAGTAGGACCGAGAGGCTAAATTGGATATTTCCATTGGTCGGTCTTTTTTTTACCTTTATTTTTTTTCTTTTTTGTTTTTTGTTTTTTTGTTTTTTTTTGTCACTTCGATAGTTGCGAATGACAACAGATTCAAAGTAACATTTACTGCTTCCAATAAACAATGGTCCATAGGGGCCTAATTGAAAAAACATTTCATTTTTACTATTTTTTGGATGGTGTGTGAATTTGGATGCATTTTTACTCAATATGAAGTAAATAAAATAATTAATACCGAAGAAAAAAAGGAGCTCAAAGGCGGTCAAATAGGAAGAAATTAATTCTTAATTTTCTCTCAGATTTTGGTTGTTTTATTCATTATTATCCACAACTTTACGGTGTCCAAAACATATTTTAATGACTTACCAACTCGTGGGAACGACTTTGCAACTCTTTGGAACGACTTTACAACTCGTTGGAACGACTTAAAAACTCGTTGGAACGACTAAACAACTCGTGCTCGTGGGAACAACTCGTTGGACCGACTTAACCACTCGTGGGAACGACCTTTTAAAAGTCGTAGGAACGACTTTACAACTCGTAGGAACGACTTTACAACTCCTTGGAACGACTTGACAACTCGTGGGAACGACTTTTGTAAGTCGTGGAAACGACTTTACAACTCTTGGGATCGACTTAAGAACTCATGGAAACGACTTTGCAACTCGTGGTAATGACTTTATAACTGATGGGAACGACTTTCAGAAGTTGTTGGAACGACTTTTAGAAGTCGTGGGAACGACTTTACAACTTTTGGGATCAACTTAACAACTCGTAGGAACGACTTACCAACTCTTGGGAACGACTTTGCAACTCTTTGAAACGACCTTATAGCTCGTTAGAACGACTTAACAACTCGTGGGAACGACTTAACCGCTCGTGGGAACGACTTAACAACTCGTGGAAATGACTTTAAAACTCCTTGGAACGACTTTACAACTCGTGGGAACGACTTGTAGAAGTCGTGGAAACGACTTTACAACTCTTGGGAATGACTTAAGAACTCGTGGAAACGACTTTGCAACTCGTGGTAATGACTTTATAACTGATGGGAACGACTTTCGGAAGTCGCGGGAACGACTTTACAACTTTTTGGATCAGCTAACCAACTAGTAGAAACGACTTACCAACTCGTGGGAACGACTTTGCAACTCTTTGGAACGACATTATAGCTCATTGGAACGACTTTACAACTCGTAGGAACGACTTTACAACTCGTTGGAACGACTTTACAGCTCGTTGGAATTACTTTACAACTCCTTGGAACGACTTTACAACTGGTGGGAACGACTTAAAGAAGTCGTGGAAACGACTTCACAACTTTTGTGAACGACTTAAGAACTCGTGGAAACGACTTTGCAACTCGTGGTAATGACTTTATAACTGATGGGAACGACTTTCAGAGGTGGTAGGAGCGATTTTTAGAAGTCGTGGGAACGACTTTACAACTTTTGGGATCAACTAAACAAAGTGTGGGAACGACTTAACAAGTCGTGGGAACGACTTCACAACTCGTGGGAACGACTTAATAACTCGTGACAACGACTTTACGACTCGTGAGAACCTTTAAATATTTTTTTTCATCATGAAAATGTCCAAAATAAGCTTTTATAAAAAAACGGTATATATGTTGTGCACATGTTATAATTTTGTACAATACAGTAATTTTTAACAAATTATAAGTTGAATTTTCAGTTTGTTCAAATTAAAATTATAATTTGTACAAAATAAGCACAAAACTCACTTACAACTTGTACAAATCTTGCACCATTTGCCAAATTTTACTTCAAATGATGACATTTATGAAAGTATGTTTAGCAAATGATGAAATTAATAAAATTTATTAAATACGCTTTACTTTAATATAAAATGATATTATGGTCCTACATGAAATTCATGAAAATCTGATCAATGGTTAAGGAGAAATGGATACCAGTTGGTCACCATTTGGTTTGTATTGAGCAACAATGACAAAGACCAAACATATAAGAAATCTTGAAAAAGGAATTATTGCAGGAAAACACAAAGTGCACATTTACAAAATGTGCACTTTGTACGTAAGCTCCTTCATAAGTTTCGTGAAATTCCAATCAGTGGTTTAGGAAGAGTAGTCGATACCAGCTTTTGGTACAGAGAGACGGACGGACGTAATGAATTACGGATGGACGAACGGAAGGAAGGACGGATGGACGGACGGAAGGAAGGACGGACAGACGAACATTATGAACACTATGTACCTCTCGCAAGGCAGGATTATAAATAAAGTTATTACTACAGCCATAGGCAAAAATATCTGTAAATTTAGATGTTAGTGTGTTAATGATTCTTGCAAGAACCACCTAATATGATAGTCTGTATGTAGACTTCATTTTCAATGCTGTTTTACATGTTTGACAGATAGATCTTTCATTTGCAGAACACGTACGTTTAGTAACAGACACACGTTTATTGTGGGACAATTTTTTTTTAATGAAGATCTTTAACGTAAACCATTGCAGTTGTCACAGAAAACATTGTGAGTGACAGTAATTATATTCAAGAACGAGCTTCTTTTGATGAGATGACAACACAAAGATAGCATAACCACACATAAAGATCAACACCTATAGACACTATTACTACAGTGGTTATTATTACCAATATCAGAAACAGGAGTAATTAGTAAGTAAATAAATGGATTGATAATAGTTTTGTTACGAGTACTTTTCATGATAAATTCTAATCTTATAAAAATATGTTTCCTGGAATATTGAAGATCATTTTGATAACCTGGTAAAGTCATTAAATATATAGATGTGTCAAGACTTTCTCGCACGTGCTTCATTTGAAGTCAACATTGTCAAAGATAATTTACTTTCGAAATACATTGTGCATGCATTGATAGTTTGTGTAGAGTTGAACAGCTTGAAGACTTCCACAGCTTACGTTTGTGTTGGCTTTACAGCTTTATTTATTTATAATTGATATTAAGAAATGAATTATTGATATTTACAAATGATTTATAAATATTTAGAATGATGTACGATTTATAGATATAAAAATATCCTTTATTAATATTATAAATAATTTTTAAATATCAATAATAGGTGCTATGAAAGATTATTTTTTAATATCTATAATTCAGTTCTAATATCCATAAATCGCCTCGTTGACATTGATCAGTATTTGCAATGTAAAAATTATACTATGGAAAGGGGAGGTTTTGGTACAGCGATGGAAACGTTCAACATTCCCTACCACACGCACACGATTTTCACGATGAACGCAGATTCACACGTTGAGCGCACACGATTCGCACGATGAATGATACAGGAAGCTCTCAATCATGTTTCGTGTACCGTGTATCGTGTACCATGTAACGTGCACCGAGTGGGTTGAATAATCTTATATATTTTCATTAAACGAACTCGAAATGAAAAATATGAGCGTGCAATAAAAGTCGAGAGTCTTAACAGTATAAATAAAATGGTAATTTACAATGTGATACATATAGATAAAACCACTGTTAATTTTGGCAAAAAAATAGTCGGGTTTCCAGATGAAACAGCATTTATGACATCAGTGTTGCACAATTTCTCCCCGGAACTGTCCCACTTTTGCCGTGACAATATCAGAATAGGGTCGACAAAAACTTTTTTAATATTGCAAGCCAAAAAAATAAATAAATAAAATAAACAAATTAAAAAATATTAAATAAAACAAACAATTTTAATACATAAGTAATTAAAGTTAAATAAAAAAGTTCTGATGTATAGTAATGAAAGATGCTCCAAATTCAGCCACAAACACCTAAGAAAAGAAACATTCCTTTTAAATTACATTTACACAATACTGAAACTTTCTTTAATTTAATCATAAATATATAAGAAAGGGCACTTTTTCTCTATTTTATATTATACTGGTGTCCGCAATACTAGAACTTCGTAGAATTTAACCATAAATATAAAAGAAAACTTAGGCACTTTTTTATATTATACCTGTGTCTGCATTGCTAAAACTTCATTAACCATTAATATAAAAAGAAAGGGCACTTTTTCTCTGTTTTATACTATACCGATGTCAGCAATACTATAACTTCATATTATTTAACTATAATTATAAAAGAAAGGGCACTTTTTCTCCATTTTATATTATACCGGTGTCCGCAATAGGCACTTTTTCTCTATTTTATATTATACCGGTGTCTGCTTTGCTAAAACTTCATATAATTTAACCATAAATAAAAAAGAAAGGGCACTTCTTCTCTATTCTATATTATAGCAGTGTCTGCAATACTAAAAACTTCATATAATTTAACCATAAATATAAGTGAAAGGACATTTTTCTGTATTTAATATGATACCAATGTCGGCAATTTCAAAACTTCATATAATTTTACCATTAATTAAAAAGAAAGGGCACTTTTTCTCTATTTTATATTATAGCGGCGTCTGCAATACTAAAACTTCATATAATTTAACCATAAATATAAAAGAAAGGGCACTTTTTGTCCATTTTATATTATAGCGGTGTCTGCAATACTAAAACTTCATATAATTTAACCATAAATATAAAAGAAAGGGCACTTTTTCCCTTTTTCATATTAAGGCGATGTCGGCAGTTCTTAAACTTCATATAATTTAACCATAAATATAAAATAAAGTGCACCTTTTCTCTGTTTTATATTATACCGGTGTCCACAGTATTAAAACATCATATTATTTAACCATAAATATAAAAGAAAAGGCACTTTTCTCCATTCTATATTAAACCAGTGTCCGCAATACAATAAGATAGGTCATTTTTTTTCTATTTTATGTTATACTGGTGTCCTCAATACTAAAACTCCATATAATTTAGCCATAAATATAAAATAAAGGGCACTTTTTCTCTATTTTATATTATACCAGTGTCCGCAATACTAAAACTTCATATAATCTTACTATAAATATATAAGAAAGGCCACTTTTTCTCCATTCTATATTAAACCGGTGTCTGCAATACTAAAACTTCATATAATTTAACCATAAATATAAAAAGGGCACTTTTTGTCTATTTGATATTATACCGGTATCTGCAATTCTAAAACATCGATATAATTAAACCATAAATATAAAGGAAAGGGCACTTTTTCTCTATTTTATGATATACAGGTGTCTTCAATACTAAAACTTCATATAATTTAACCATAAATATATAAGAAAGGGCACCTTTTCTCCATTCTTTATTCAACCGGTGTCCGCAATACTAAGCTTCATATAATTTGACCATAAACATAAACTTTTAAATCAGTGCTTCGAGAAATGCAGATTAATAGTTTTTCTTAAGAAATTTATTGGACGATATCCAGATTTGATTGATAAATATTCAATTCCAATTTCCAGTTTTATTGAAGACGGTTTTGATTAAGTTTTGGCTTCTTCTTTGAGGTTTTTCTCTTTTTTGCCACTTTACTGTGATTTGTGCACCGAGCGATAAAAACATTTTACCTGTATGAGACAAGGCTTGTACATCGAACGACAAAAATAGTTTACCGGTGTGAAAAAAAAAATTCTAGGTTTTGACATTATTATGGCTTTGACATTTAACACAATCTGGGCACACAGAAGCTATAGTTAGTCGCCCTATAAGCGGAAGGTTGATGCATATTTAAACCTGGTTTACCCAACCATTTCATTTATAAAATGCCCGTTCCAAGTCGAAAATATGAAGGCTTGCCAAAACTGTTCTGTGCCGAATTGTGTTTCCCTGATTCAGTCGAATGTTATACGGATTTTCCTTACTGGTCTCTCCCTTTGATCGATTCGGACTTTTGTTGTCAATTTTATTTGTTAGACAAAACGACCTTAAAACAATGCATTACTATATAAAACTCGTCATTTTTAAATGCAAAATATTGTGCTATCGGTAAAGTACATCCACTGTTAATGATCAATTGTAAATCCACAAGAGATGTTTACAGGATACCAACTGAACTGAAACTTATGACTGGAACATACATATAACAAAGAAATAGGTCAAAGTTTTAAAAATTCTAACTTTGACCCAACATGTCTACTTAGTCATGAAGAACCAGAGGATCTAGAACACTTTATACTAATATGCCCGTTCTTGTCATGTGTTCGTGACCCTGTTATCAAAAACTTACTAACAGACCATTATAATGTCAACTTTGATGATCTTAACATATGTGAGAAATTGAAGATAATTTTAGACTGTACCTATCTAATAAGCAAATTAAAAGAAATTGACAGCTAAATAGGAATTTCAAATAAGACGTATTCTGTACAATCGACACAATCATAGATACAGAGAGCTATTAAAAATTAAGTCCAGTTAATACCTATCTATGGTGAAGTCTAAAACAGTTATAGTAACATATCTGTAGAGAAATGGACAAAATGATGTGAACTTTCAATGTTTATAAGCATGCGAATTGTATATATGTTCAATGGTGATGGTTAACACACAATCTGGTGGATGGTATACCGTCTTGACACTTTAAATAAAATGATACAGGAAAATATGGGTGTGGCTATATGGCGATATGGAATGGTATAGGTGAATGGTTATTGGTATATTCCTTAGACGTTCAACCCTATGATGAACGGTAATCCTACAAAGGATGTACAGAAGAAGAAAAGGTAAAAGGTAAAAGGTTAAAATTTAATATTGTAAGTTGATTAAATAAAGGTTTGCGTTCCTAAACAATAAATGTTTTTGTGACAAAAAATCGCCAGTGATAACTCATCTGATAATATTTCTATTTTCTTCTTGTAAAATCGGCGGTTGTTAAGAAGGGATATTTCGAGTTTAAAAAAACAGGAATAAACAACCGTGTTGTATAGAAAACTGGCGGCAAACCTATCTATAAAATGCGGAATTTAAATGAAACGAGTAAACGCACACTACACGACACACGCATTGAACGTAACACGATACACGATGAGCTCACGATTTACACGACGAACGCAGTCTACACGATGAACGCACACAATTCACACGATGAGCGCTATTTTGGGAATGTTGAACGTTTCCATCGCTGTACCCATAAACCTGTTTAACCCTACCGCTGGGGTACATTGCAACAAGTCCAGCTGTCCCGAGTTCCTATCGTTGGTTACGTTTGTCTTTTGTTTTTTTATTGTGTTTTTTTTTTCTCTTGTGCAGTTCCTTAGTACAATGTTGCACGTGACTATATTTTTCGGCCATTGTAGGTGTTTCCTGTTATCTTTTTATTCTATAAAGAGTTCAGTTGACCTCGATTTTTAAATATCAATATATCGTCTCAATGACACTGATCATTACATTGTATTTCTCTAAACGCAGAAAGGACAATGCTTTTGATAAAATATTCAACATAATAAACATTTAGTATGTATTTTATTTTTATTAGATTACATTCAATTTTCTTAAATGTTTTTGCTGTTACAGCTGAAAGAATGTTTAACTTTATAGTGCGAGTGAAATGCATACTCGCTTGAAATGAACGATAACTACGAAAGAAACGCGCTGCTGAACTCATTTATCTATTTGAATATATTTATATCATATTTATGCAATAAAGAATTTAAATTTTGACTTTTTAACATATAAACTCCTAGATAGTGATAAAGTATTTTTCAAATTGAATTGTTTTGGTCATTTTTAAGGATTAAAGGGAAAATTCGCGATTTTTTACATGTTGGCTATTTTTGTTCTTTGTAATGAAAAATGCATATATTTCAAGTTTTATTAAAAAATTCTAAAACATAAAGAAGTTATTAAAGAATTTCTATAAAAATATTTTGACTGTACTTGTAGGTTGTGACGTCAAAACCTACTACTGAATCATGGGAAATATCTTTAAAAGTCTGCATCGATACAAATCAGTTAACGTAACTTAAATCGCACAGATGATTTTTGATGTGGCCAATAATAACAAATATAAAAAAAATGTAAATAAACCCCAGAGAAATTTAAATAATGAAATACTTTTGTTTTTATGAATTTATACGATTAAAATGATTAAATTGAAAGCGCAAATCCTAATTTGGTATATCAAAGGATGCATTGTATCATTTTGATATACTCAGCTATTTATATTACTTAAAAGTTTTTTTATTTTCTCTTTTTTTTTACTGTTACAATATTCTTTAATATCAATCGTTCAATAATTAATTTTTGACATTGACAAGCGGCAAGCAATCATCTCTCGCACACAGGTGACACAGATTTTAACAACTGTGTCCCCTCAGGTGTTGCGTAATAATTTCTAAGCCAATTTGCAAATCTTTACATGATTACCTGTACGGAAATTACATCAATAGAAACAATATACTAAGGCTATAATTGCACGTCGGTGCACGATTGGTTGTAGACATTTGAAAACATACTTTATAAAAATCGATCTTTTGTTGTTCTTTTTCTTCAAAATATCAAAAAATGTGTCATTCAGCTTTCAGACTTCATTAGAGCATGGATGTATAGTCAAGATATTCTAATTAAAAACAAGTAGAACTGTATAAAGTTCGCCCAATGTGTTATAAAAGAGGAAATCTAATAGTGTTTTTTTATGAATAGAAATCAATTTTTTTATTTTTCAATTTTTATTGTGTCACTATTCAAATGGAAAAAAATACAAACATATTTATAGACATCATTCACAATGTCGCATAATCTTGAATATACATGCATTTATAAATACGATTGGTGAGCCGAAGAGTCGTATTAAAAATAATTGCTTAGACTTTTATTTACTCTTGGTTTTAGGCACCTAAACTCTATTTCATTTAAAAAATTTCTTTTATCTTGAATGATTTCTCATTACTAAATCTGTAATATTGTAAAATTTTATTATTGATCTCAGGAAATTTACATCTACACAAAACCGACAAAAATATTTCGTGTTCATTACCTGACACGGAATACATATCTAAAATATGAGAATAGTTTGTCTTTTATGCATAAACCCGTATTCTACCCCCCCCCCCCTGGTTAACAAATACTGTAATTTTGTGTTTTTGTACTTCCACACATGCAAATTATATTATTTATTTATTAAATCTTCTCTGTAACTAAGCTTAGTTCACGACAATAAAGATATTCATATTTATATTCATTAACAAATATGTGCGAATTAGTGGGCCTACTAGAAATATCGCGTTTGTAAAGTCGCAGAAAGAAAAGAATATGAGAAATGCACAAAATGCTTTAAAAATGTATTAAAGGGACACAAGATAGAGAACGTGTTAATATTACAAACCATAAAAAGTAATGTTTTTCTGTGAAATACATGCCATGTGCTAATGATAGTGTACTAAGCACTGCTCGCTATAGTTTAAAAGTATTTGGGCTGTCATCAGAACATTGAGATAAATTGGCAAAGTGTGTGCCTTTTCTGGATACATCTATTTCCCTTTGTGATATGAAACTAGAGATGGTTTTTTTCTTCTTTTTTGACTGAATTGCATGCCTTCGAGGTTAGGTAACATTGTATGATGGATAAACATCATTTATTACTTTCGCTTATGAATCGGAATTTATCCGACTGTATGCAAGTTTTGTGTATTAGTGTGTGGATGAGAGAGAGGGGGACCAAAGTATAAACCACGCTAATACTTCCTGTCGTGGCCACAGGTTGGTACATGTTTGTTGATTAGGGGTAATAAACAGGTTTGTTGTTTTCTTGGACAACAATCTGTCAAAAATTTACCTGACGGTGTGTCTAATTATCCCGGCTAATATTATTTCAATTATTTGTAGAGCAGTCTGCTCGTCAGAACATAGATTTATTTTGCATTGCACCTATTTTGATATTTTCAAACATTTTTTTAAAATAAAATGTTGATTTTGTACCTAGATGTGATCGAAATATCAAAACAAAACCAGGAAAAGTATATTATACGCTTTTTCATACAATCATTTAGTTAGACAACCGTCTGCTTCACAGTGATAAAGAATGTACATGATGGCAACGGTAGGTAACAATTATTTGGTATTGTTAAGGTTATTAGACATATCTTGACAATTTTTATCGAGAGGATGGCAAAATGGCGACCCGCACAACGAAGTCAATCACATCGAAATATCGATCTGATGCACTTATCCTTTGGAATAAAACGTTGAAATAGATGTATACTGGTTCATTTATACAAATTGAAAATAATATTAAATTTGAATTTTTTTGCGAATTTTCCCTTAAAGGAAAGTGAGAACCGAACCGTAAGTATAAAAAGAACAATCCAAGGACAATGGCAACGTCGGATAAACAAAGAAACAAAGACACAACATGAGCACGGCACAGAAAAGAAAACGAAGACGCGCACATATACAAAAATGAGCAACACGGAACCAATAAAAAAACCATGGGTGAGATCAGGTGCACCGGTGGAGTAAGAATCTCCTGCTTCTTATAAGAACATGTCAACTTCGGTAGTAAAGTCAAATCTGGTAGAGGAAAAACAAACTTAAGTGGCAAAGAGAAATATCTGTTGTCATCTGGGAAACAGATATCCCATAGCGGTCAAGATGATCGTGATGTCGACCGTAAAACTTCTGTAATGATGATCTCAAGTTATGGGCAACATGCCCTTGCTTACTGGCCTATTTTTCAGCAACCGAGCTCTATCAAGGTATATGTTTATATCTAATTCTAACCCTGACATTCAGATATACTAACACTAAGAAAAATTATATCCAGAGTCTATAGCTGTTTTGTGTGTCAAACAGGGAGTGCGGGTAGCACTGTCGTTTTTAACAGTGAATACTCTGGTTTTAACTGTTTTGCTGGTGTAACAAAACATTGTTTAAACGGCAAGGGCACTTGGTATTATCTAGCAAAACGCGACTTTTGAGTCGTGTTCACTCCGAAAATAAATCTATTATTATACGAAAAAATCAATACATCAATACCTTGAGAGGGATCAAAACATTTATTTAGCAAAACTGTTTACAATGACTATACAAACTACAGTTTTCATCTGTATGGCACCCTTAATGTTAGTAAATGGTGAATAAAAGGATATGGAGTAAATGCACATGAGACAAAGTCTCTACAAATACATTGTAAAAAACAAGCAAAGGAACAACGCTTGTATTGTTGTTCTTCATCTTGAAGTGACCATGAGGCCTTCAACAATGAGCTTTCCTCATACCTCATAGTAAGTGCAAGACGGCCCCTAGCACCGGTTTAAGCGGAATGGAATTCTTTGCTAATTGTCGATCAACGGTACATCCATGTCTTCATTGGTCATGGGTGCGGGATTGTCAACAAACATCAATTAAACTGGCAAAGTGCTCTTACAATCACTGTCATCCTTAGCCCGACAAAAGCACTAGTGTCTTAAGCTAGTGGACGATTTCAACATATAGACAAACACAGGGCACTCATCAATCTGAATGTCAGGGTTACAATCAGATAATAAACATATTATAAAATCTAATTGCTAGTTTCTAACAATATAATGTTGATACAATAATTTAACATATAAATCTCCTACTTAAATTCTTTATCGTTTTTTTATTCCCTCTTAGATTTTAATTTTTCTTGTTATAAGAAAAAACAAATCACACACACACACACACACACACACACA
>MJUU01065745.1:84735-97836 GCA_002080025.1 Modiolus philippinarum
TATATATATATATATATATATATATATATGAATTTATTTAGGTCATAGCTCTTGATGTGCTACCCTGGATTCGCTTATTTGATCATGCATTAATAGAACGTGTTTCTATGTAGAACACGTGTTAGTGAGGATATTTACTATGAATTACCAAATAATTTAAACCAAGAAAAAGAAAGAAATGTTATGTATCCTTAGCCATAGGATTCTATTGCTGCGGTCAAGGAAGTGGCAAAACTTTCAGTTTACCAAAATTAAGATTTACACCCCAAGCTCTGTATCTTTCATTGACTCGCCGTCGTGCAAAGACAAAATTGTGTACATTAGTCACATTTTCAGTTCTGATATATCTACAATGTAGACATTTCACATTGATGAATCTAACACATTGTGTAAGCTTGTGGTGTTAATCTTGACTTCATTACAATAAAAGTTTTGCCTCTTCCTTGACCGCAGCAATAACATATGTAAAAAATTTAAATCCGAAAGCACTGCACTGATCATTTTCTTCTACATTGAAAGTTAAATAAGTTTTCAATTTGTTTTTGAAAATGTTAACTATATTATTTTGTCTCGTCCTTTTTTCAGATACGTAAAATGATTTATATATAGAGAAGCCTAAAATAGTTAAGACTAAATTAATATTAATAATATTTTTTCTTCCCAAATTTTGTATCCTAAGACAAATTGTTAAAGGTGTATTCGATTCCCAATTCTTATTTCATACATTTGTATACAAATTCCGAGAGTCTAATTAAAGTTTTATATTCTATGAAGAAATGTTGATAGGTGTCTATTTCTTTACAAAAAACATAAAGGACTGTTTACTATTTTCCACTTGAAAAATGTTTCTTCATTTTGTAGAATATTACTTGATAATTTCCAATTATACATTTTTAACTTATTTGAAAAAGTCGCTTTGTTTATAAACTCCAAAGTATTTTTAATTATATATTTACAGCTATTGAATTCCCTTTTCCATTTTTATACCAATATTGATTTCGACTTTGCTGCTTACAAAACAATTTTATACTTGTTTATTTTCAAGATTTTCAATTTTGGTAATTTTATTTCCAACTTTAATTCTATTACAGTGTATATTAACATTAGTATCCCTTAATTCTTCTCCATTTAATATCTTTAACCAGTTTTTTGGCGTGGCATTTTTTCAGAATGTTAACTTCTGCTATCCAATTTGTTTTAATTTGTAGTTTTCCCTAATAACAAAATCAGACAGAAATCCGTCATGATCTACTAAATCTTGAATATAAATTAAATCATTGTTTATCCAATTATTAAAAAATAAAAGTTTATTCTTAAACTTTAAATACTTATTTCCTCATATAACTTGTTGACGTATCTCCCTATAATTTTTTGGTTCTTTAATTTCATTCATTTTTACCCAGCATTGTAGTATATGCATATAAAATTCAGGTATTTTTTGTCTTTTGTTAAAAATTTTAGTCCCTTTTTATCTAAAATCATTGTAATTATAAGCAGATTTTTGCCAAATTTGTTTAGATAAAATATTGCTTAACTGCCCAGTTTTCATTGTCACACACTTTATTTTTAGCATTGTAAAAAAAACCACATCTAAAATTTTCAATCCCCCTTTTTGATAATCTGCAATTAATGTATTTCTCTTAACTCTTTACTTTACCGTTCCAAATAAACTTGTATATATCACTTTCAAGTACATTTATTTTTGATTTGTCTACTAATGTTACAGTCGCTAGATATGTATTTTATACAGGAGTTTGTCTTTTATTGCAATGTGGAGTTGGTAAAACAATTCCCCGTGGTAGAGATTTTCTTAGATATGGTGTACTTGTGCATGAGATAATATCCCATATGTACACTTTGTTCAATTACTATTTCCTGGTGCTGCTGACGAGGAATTAATTTCCGAAATGGCCATACAGCTCATTAAAATTATTGCAGTTGCAGTAAACATATGTGTTATGGTCTCATGTTCATTTACTCCATATCCTTTCGTAAAATATTTAATACAGGAGTTTGTCTTTTATTGCAGTGTGGAGTTGGTAAAACAATTCCCCGTGGTAGAGATGTATGCTCTTTATTTTTCTTATATGGTGTACTTGTGCATGAGATAATATCTCATGTGTACACTTTGTTCAATTACTATTATGTAATTTTATGAAATTCTAAAACCTAAGGATTAACTCCCTCCATCGTAGTTTTGTCCTTAGCTATATTTGATATAACTGATTATTCGCATATCGTTTGGTTTTATGCATTTGAAACATTTTTTGAAATTATGGATTTCCTTTGTTTGGGTTCTAGTACTGCTGACGAGAAATTAATTTCCGAAATGGCCATACAGCTCATTAAAATTATTGCAGTTGCAGGAAAAATATGTGTTATGGTCTCATGTTCATTTACTCCATATCCTTTCGTAAAATATGTAAATTGTGGAATTATCAGCGCTTTTACTATCATAATTTTCCCTAGAATTGAAAGTTTTCTTCATCAATTATATTGCCTTTCCTATTTTAATTTCCCAGCTCAATGTTCTACATTCATTTTTATTTAGACCAATATTTTATAGGTCCTTGTGTAAAACTTATTCCATCTACTTTATCCCTTCAATGTTTTAGTTTCCCTTTCCAAAATCTCTCCGTTTTATTTATATCAAACCTGAAAAAGACCCATATATTTCCAATATGTGTAAGGCTGACCTGATTTCTTGTTGTAATTTTTAAAATAGAGTAGTATCATCTGCTGAGTTATCTTTAAATTATGCGTTTTTCCATCTAATTTCATTTCAATACCTTTAATGTCTGAATTGTTTTGAATTATATTTGCCAAAATTTTAACGGCTATCATGAAAAGTATTTACTAGCACGGGCATCCTTGTTTCATTCCTCTCGATGGGGTGAGTGGGGCTGAAACCCAACCATTGTTAATTACTGAAATACTAACCTTACTATACATAGTCTTTACCCATTTTATAAAATCATTACTGAAACCAAAATGGTCTAAAGATTTATTAATAAAATTCAAATTTAAAGTATCGAAAGCCTTATTTAAATCAATGAAAAGAATACAGCTTGTTTTAGATGGTATATATATATATTTATTTCATTAGGTCAGGAATCCAGTTTTCACTCTCACCTTCAATTACACGAGAAATCCTTTCTCGAAAGTCCCTTATCCGATACATACTTGTTTGTCTTTGCTGCGCCCCTTCATAGGTAGCACATATTTCATATTCCATAATGTACTTTTTTGGTTGTTTTTTTTTTTTTTTTTTTTTTTTTTTTTTTTCACGCCGGGTATTTTATTCCCCAAAACAAGGATTGCCATGAAGATTAAAAAATAGGACACAAAAGACGACGAAGTCTGTGTGTTTATTTATATACATTGCGTTGAAATTTAACCATTGAAAATATTGCACTTTAACTGCAGTCACAAGTATGTTCGTCAAGATGGAAATGTTGAACCAGAGTAAACGTAATCTGTCGAATAGATATAATTGTAGTAACACTCTGTTTATGTACACAGAGTGTTACTACAATTATATCTATTCGACATATTATGTTTACTTTGGTTCAACATTAAAGCTTATAAATAGCTATAGATAGGGATAAAGAATAACACATACATGGTTATTTATTCAATAAAAATGAAAATGGAGATGGATAAGTACAAAAAGTCTTAAAACATATGGAGTTAACATATGTGTTATGGTCTAATGTTCATTTACTCATATCCTTTCGTAAAAAATTAAAAGATTTATGAGCACATCAAGTTTTTTTTTACCATCAAAGACAGTAGATGAGAGAACAGGAACAATTTAGATTGGGTAATATTTCAAGGTTCGAGTATGTTTAACACATAGCATACAATGAACAAACTGCGATTATTTAAGAATGCTTTATTGTATACATAGGAACAGTGCGGAATTTTAAACAATCTAGGAGTCTTATATGATTTTTAATTGAATATGAATTTTATTAACTATAAATTGTGACTGCAAATTATATTAAACCTTCTCAAACTCCTACTTCCACCTACTTCTGGAGAGCAGGAGTATACGAAGGACAATGCGCAAGAGGTGTCATGTATCTTTACAAATGAATGTCGTTGCAATTATAAAATATAATGTCGCTGAATTAACATGATTTTTTCCATAAAATCATAATGTCGCTGAAATGAAAAAAAGTTCGAAATGTCGCTGAATTTATCATCTCCGGATCAGTTGTCTATTACGGTTTCCGAGTTTATTTGATGACAAGGTCAAAGGTTACAGTCAATGGTCACCCATTTCCTTCAACTAGGTACTCAAATTTAAGGTCTCGTCGCACTAATCAAAATAAATGGTTCATTTTGAAATGGCGACGAAAAATTTTTTTCCAGATTTGTAATCAAACATGAAATCTATTTTGAAACCAAATTTGGTAGAAATCTGATAACCTTGAGAAATCGGCGTCAAAATGCGCAACCGGGGTCGCGACCCAAAAGCAATTTGCATAACAAAATTGTGCTGAACATTTTTCCTTCATTTAGTACCTTAGTATCTTTTACTGTTTTTGAGATATAAGCAAAACCCTCTAAAATCGGACCTCAAACACTTTCCTATGTCCAAAAGCAACGGTCCAATGATGTTGAACACAATGCACTATATGGAGACCTACATTATCAATGAAACATTTGATAAGCTACCGGTATCTCTCATCATTTAAGAGTCTCTACCATAAATGAACAAAATCGGTTATGACCTTGAACACTAAGCTGGATTACCTTTGACTTTCGGCTCAAATTGAAGCTTTCATCTTACTGTTTAGTTTGATATATTCCTATGCTATATGTAGTAGGTAAAAACAAAAAAAAAATAACCTTACTGAACGGTTTCGATCCAAGTGTAAAGAGGTTCAGACATGACCTTAGGAACATTTTTTTTCCATTACACTTCATCAGCTATCTTCAACAGTTTGTGAGTTGTTATGATAACAGGTTTTTGCTTCAGGGACAGATAACTCCTGTTACTAAAAATAGATTGGATTCATAGGGTCACTTAGCCGATTAAGTGCAACCCGTATCGGATTGAAACTGTTTTGTGTTTTGTTCTTTTAGTCCAGGATATTTTTTTACAGACCAATGCTTATTGATTGGATATCCCATGAAAATACAAATAAGTCCTTAAAAGAAGCAGTAGAACAATTTCTTGTAATTACATTTTTAGCTCATCTGACCCAAAGGGTCAGTGTGAGCTATTGTCACCACTTGGCGTCCGTTGTCGTCCGTCCGTCCGTTAAACTTTTCATATTTTCACCTTCTCCTCTGAATCTACTGACGCAAATTCAACCAAACTTTACATGAATGATGTACTAAAGGTCCTTTACAAAGATTGCCCATTTCTTATAGGTCCGACAAGAAACATGGCCGCAAGCACGAAACTTTTGTTTAACATAGGACTATTGGAAAAATCACATTTTCATCTTCTCCTCAGAAACAACTGAAGCAAATTCAGCTCAATTTTACAGTAATGATGTACTAAAGCTACTTTACAAAGATTGCCTATTTCATTCTGATCCGACAAAAACATGGCCGCCAGTGCAGAACTTAGGTTTAACATTGGACCTTATGGAAAGAATCACATTTTCATCTTCGCCACTGAAACCATTGAAGCAAATTCAACCAAACTTTACAGGAATGATGGATGGAAGGCCCTTTACGACAATTGCTAATTTCATTTCGATTTGACTAAAACATGGCCGGCAGCGTGGAACAGTTTTTAAACATTGGAGACAAAGGAAAATTATCCTTTTCATCACCTACTCTGAAACTATTGACGCAAATTGAACTTAACTTATTGAAATGATGTATATGTTCTGTACAAATTGTAATTTTGTACATATTATAATTTGTATTTCAGTTTGTACACATTACAATTTGTACAAAATTAGTTTATACAAATTATAATTTGTACAAAATTAGCCGAAAAATCTCTTACAATTTGTACAAAGTCTACAGCATTTGATAAACTTTATTTCAAATGATGAAATTACAAATTATAATCTGTACAAAATTACAATTTGTACACAACATATAGGTCTTTTGTAAAGATTTCTCATTTCAATAGGATCTGACAAAAAACACGGGTGTCAATGGAGAAACATAGCTAACATAAGACCCCAGTGGAAAGAAATCTTTTTTGGTCATACATGGCATAGAAGCGTTTTTGTCAGGTGAGCGATACAAGCTTAGTTTCTAAGCCTCTAGTTGTAATATCTATCCTAATTAGAATTCTTATTTTAATTTCAGGACACTATGGCTGCAAATGTAGGTCTTTTAGTGGTATATATGTTTATATGTGTAAAAGTATATGGTCAATTCAGCGGGTTCACAGGATCGAAAGGCAATAGTAAAACAACAAATATGATGGGTATTGGGAGTGGACCTACTGTGTTACCAACAACGCCATCTATTGCAACAAAAGCCAAGTTACAAGATTATACAGTGCAGGATATATTAAACACTATTCCAACGCAAGCCAAGAGGATGTCTATCAGCAGCAAGCTTCCACCTTTTGTAATGCAAATGCCAGCTTTAGATATCTGGAGTTTTACACCACGACAATATAGACCTAATATTCTTCAGAATTTAAGACCTAAAACAGCTTTCCAAGTTTAGTGTTCAGCAAATGTTAAACAAGACAGTTTAATCAGATAATATCTTTCCCTTTTTATAAAACGTTCTATTGAAACAGAAAACAGAATGCATGGTGAAATTTATTATATCGTATGGGATTATAACGATCCTGTAACTATACAATTGTACAGTAAACGACCAAATAGTGAATTCTGTAAAACAACATAATGACATATCAAAATTCAATTTCCTACCTCCTTTGTACCCGTTGTATTCAAATTAAAAATATTATGTTGTTGAAGTTATATTTCTGTTACAAAATGTATAAAGAACCCGTCACACGAATTATATTTACATAAAAAAGTGTGAACTCCAGCAAGTTTCAGAGAATTTGATTTATTTACAAATCAGTGGTTTAAAATAAATTGTTGTCTAGATTCAAGATTGGTATACATTTCATTGTCAAACAAAAGCAGGTTACCGTTGTCTATTTACCTTTATATATTGATATATATATACTTTTAAGTAGTAAGGGGGTGCTTGTCCTCATTTCGATCCATTTGGGCCGTGTGTAAAAATACAAAATGATCATTTTGGATGACGTTATAATATTGAAAATAGAAATGACACATGGCATGCTGTTATCAATAAAAATAAACTGATGTCACAGGTCCACGTGGAGGGTACAACATAGCAGTAAAATCATCCAAATTAAAATTGATTTTATCATTCCCTCACAGTGCTGTATTGATATCGACTTTAGTTTAGTTGTTCGTATACTTGTCAAAGATTATTGATTAATAAAATGTTCTGAACTGGTATTCGTGTCTATTTCTGATGACGTTATAATATTAAAGTGTTTTTTATTTCTCGCACTCTCTTTTTTATAGATTTATACATCTGCCATTTGTAACATCTTACAAAAGAAGGGTAGCAGAATACAACTAGTATGTCAATCGTTCGAAGAACAATTGATTGGTCTTTCCCAATGTTGCGTCAGAATGTTATCATTATTGATTCACAGGGAAAAACCATCATTCTAAGCTTAATATGTACATTTAAAGACTCTCTACCATAAAATACATTTTTTTAAGTGACCTAGACATTTGACCTTGACGTCATTTTGAAGGTCAAGTCTACCTTAACATTTTTGTATTGAATAATTGTTTGCATCTTCAATGGTATTTGAGCAAAAGGCAAAAACCCCAAATTTAGACATCAAAAATCAGTTTTTGGTCCATAGGCTCAAAACGGTTGGTCCAATAATTTTGGACCCAATTAAACAGTTGTAGGTCTCAACAAGACACACATTTTCTCCTTTACATTTAATCAGCTATCTGTTACGGTTTCGGAGTTTATCCACTAACAAGTCTAGAGGTCAAAATAAAGGTCATCGATGACCTTTGACCTTGACCTTTTCAAATAGCCGCCGGGGAACCATGAACAATGCTGTACGTCTCTTGTCTCTATCACTTCCGGTTGGGGAGAAATTCATTGTTAAAGAAGAGTCAAATTTTGCACGGGGCATAACTCCGAAATGGTCAATCGGACAATTTCGGACCAAATGTAACGGATATTTGTCATGACCTAACAAACATTTTTCTAATTACACTTCATCAGCTATCTATTATGGTTTGCGAGTTTATCTGCTAACAAGGTTTACCATGTTTGGTGATGCAACTCTGTTACTAAAAACAGATCGGATTCACAGGGTCAGTCTGGTCAAGCCCGGCCATTTCTGATTCATGGTACCAAGTATCAAAGTGATATCTTTTAAAACTATTTTGCAAATGTTGGAAGGAAAAAAAAGAAAAAAATAACTAGTACGTCAATCGTTCGAAGAACAATTGATAGGTCTTTCCCAAAGTTGCTTCAGAAAGTTCTCATTATTGATTCATAGGGAAAACCAACATTCTAAGCTTAATATGTTTATTTATAGACTCTTAAACGTGAAATACATTTTTTCAATGTGACCTTGACATTTGACATTGACGTCATTTTGAAGGTCAAGTCTACCTGAACATTTTTTGTATTCAATATATGTTTGTATCTTCAATGGTATTTGAGCTATAAGCAAAAACCCCAAATTTAGACGTCGAAAATCAGTTTTTGGTCCGAAGTCCCAAAACGGTTGGTCCAATGATTTTGGACCCATGTAACAAATGTAGATCTCAACAAGACACACATTTTCTCCATTACATTTCATCAGCCATCTGTTAGGGTTTCCGAGTTAATCCTCTAACAAGCCTAGAGGTCAAAATAAAGGTCACCGATGACCTTTGACCTTGACCTTTTCAAATAGCCCCTGGAGAACCAAGAACAATGGTAAAGGTTTCATGTCTCTATCACTTCCGGTTTGGGAGAAAATCATTGTTAAAAAAGCATCAAATTTTGCGGGGGCATAACTCCAGAATTGTCCATCGGGCAATTTCGGACCAAATGTAACAAACTTTTGTCGTGACCTAACGAACATTTTTCTAATTACACTTTATCAGCTATCTTTTATGGTTCCAAGTTAATCTGCTAACAAGGTTAACCATGTTTGGTGATGTAACTCTGTTACTAAAAATAGATCGGCTTCACAGGGTCAGTCTGGTCAAGCCCGGCCATTTCTGAATAATGGTACAAAGTATCAAAGTGGTATCTTTTAAGACTTTTTTGAAAATGTTGGAAGAAAAAAAAATAATAATTAAATAGTCAATTGTTCAGAGAACAATTGCAAGGTCTTTCACCAGTTTTCACCATGATTACATGTTTGAGTTTCATTTTGTTGTCTATTTCAGTTCAAGATGTGGTGTAAACAAAAGTTCTGATCTTTATTAGTCTTTTGCTCAACGGTTGCTAAGGACGTTTTCGAAAAATTAGCTTGTTGCTAAGGACATGAAAGTCACTTCCGGTTGGCAATGTCATTTATTTCCTCTTTACAACATTATAAAACTTTTTGCCTATAGTTGCTAAGGACTTTTATGGCAAATAACGTTGTTGCTAAGGACCATGAACTTTGACCTTGACCCCATTTTGTCGGCCATATTGAGCTGAACATTTTACATTCTTATAGTTTCTTTGTATCCTTAAAAGTTTTTGAGATATAGGCAAAAAACTCTAAAATCGGACCCCGAAAAACGGTTTTTGGGGCATAGGTCATAAATGAATGGTCTTATTAATTTGGACCAAAGTGTCAAATGTAGACCTCAATGAGACAAACATTATCTTAAATACATTTGATCATCTATCTCTTACAGTTTATGAGTTAAAGCGATAACAAGGCAAAAGGTCATTGGTGACCTTGACCGGTGACCTTTCACCTTGACATCTTAAGATGGCTATATATTACTTATTAACAATGGTGAAGGTTTCAGGTCTTTACGACTTATCGTTTGGGAGTATTAAGCATTAACGGAAACTCAAAATCTTTCAAAGGGCAAAAACTCATATAAAGAGTCGTCGAATCTCTTCGGAACTAATGTAACAAATTTGCGTCTCGTGACAAGGAACATTTTTCTTATTACATGTTCTCAGCAATCTATTACGGTTTAAGAGTTAAAGTGATAACAAGGCCTAAGGTCATCGGTGACCTTGACTGTTGACCTTTGACCTTGACATTTTTAGATGGCCATATATCTTTTATTAACAATGGTGATGGTTTCAGGTCTTTACGACTGATCGTTTGGGAGTAATTAAGCATTAACGGAAACTCAAAAATTTTCAAAGGGCAATAACTCAGAAAAAAAACCATACCGCACGGTTTCGGTCCAAATGTAACAAAGTTCCGCCATGACCTAAGGAACATTTTTCCCATTACACTTCTTCAGCTATCTTTTACGGTTTCCGAGATTATCCGATAACAAGGTTTTTTTCACTGGGGCAGATAACTCAATTACTATAAATAGAATTTTGTCGTCCCCTTAGATTTAAGATCCCACTTAAGGACACATCTTCCCTACCAAGTATCGAAATGATATGTCGCGTAGTTTTTTGTCAGCTGTTTTGGCGTAAACTATAATAATAATAATAATTAAAAAGTCAATTGTTCAGAGAACAATTGCTAGGTCTTTCACCAGTTTTCATCATGATTACATGTTATTATTTGGATTTTATTGTCAATCCTTGTCGAAAATATGATGTAAACAAGAGTTTTGAACTACATTTAATCACCTATCTCTTACCATTTTTGGTGATTTTATTGAAAAAATCCCCAAAATTGGCTATGACCTTGACTTCTGACCTTGATGACCTCTGACCTTGTGCTCAAAATAAAGGTCTCTTCTTACTGATTAATTTGATATGTTACTTGACTATACTATCTGTAACAGTTTAGAACTTATATGTGAAAACCCATTTTCCGAAACGCGTCAAGAGCAATAACTCTCTAGGGAGTCATCGGAGAGCTTCAGTCCAAATGAAACAAATATAGCCCTTGACATGCTGAACATTTTTGCTTAAATACTTTTTCAGCTATCTTTTATGGTTTCTGAGTTTATCCCCTAACAAGGTCAGAGGTCAAGGTCAAAGGTCACCGATGACCTTCAACCTGGTACTCAAATTGAAGCTCTTTTCACACTGATCACTTTAAGTATATATGTTTACTATATTATCTGTAAGCGTTTAAAAGTACTTCGCATAAAACCGATTTACCGAAACGCGTCAAGGGCTATTTATAACTCAAAAACGGTTGATCACAGAGTTTTGCGCCTATTGAATAAAATGTAGATCTCAATGAGATGAGTATTTTTGCAATATAATGTTTTCAGAAATTTTTTATCGTTTCCGAGATATTGCGATAACAAAATTTAAAATGGCGGCCATTTTGGAAATGGCGGACGAAAAAAAAATTTTGACCCCGGATTTTTAATCAGGACCATAAGAGCTACCTGGAAACCAAATTTGGTAGAAATCCGATAACTTTGAGAAATTTGCATATTTAGGGGTCAAAAACGTGTAACCGGGGTCGCGACCCAAAAAAAAATTTTTTCATGATAAATCATCCTTAGGATGAATGCAACATTTTCCCCACTCCAGATTTTTGATATCGGTTACAGGTTCTGAGCTTATCCCCTAACAAGGTAAACCGCATTCGGGGAGGTTACTCCGTTACTATAAATAGCTCGATATGGTTGCGTAAGTTTTCGCATCCTCAGCTAGTATCGATCCATCGCCTAAAGTATCGAAATAATATGTCTCGTAGTTTTTGAGCATGGCTGGTGGAAGAAAAAGAAAAAAAAATAATAATAACTAGTATGTCAATTGTTCGAAGAACAATTGATAGGTCTTTCACTGTATTGCGTCATAATGTTCTAATTATTGATTCATAGATAATACCAATATTCTAAGGTCAATATGTACATTTATTGATTCTTTAACATGAAATACGATTTTTGGCTGTGACCTCGAACTTTGACCTTGACCTTATTTTGAAGGTCATGTCTTGCTGAACATTTTTTGTATTGAATATATGTTTGTATCTTCAATGGTATTTGAGCTATAGACAAACACCCAAATTCGGACATCAAAAATCGGTTTTTGGTCCATAGACCCAAAACGGTTGGTCCAAACATTTCGGACCAAATAAAACAAATGTAGATCCCAACAAGACATACATTTTCTCCATTACATTTAATCAGCTATCTATCACGGTTTCCGAGTTAATCCAATAACAAGGTCTGAGGTCAAATTTCAAAGTGACCAATGACCTTTGACCGTGGCATTTTTAGATATATATCACCTAAGATGAATGGAAAAGGTTCCAGGTTTGTATCTCTAACTGTTTCCGAGAAAAACGTACTTAAAGATGTGACGAAATTTTTCGGGGGCATAACTCATGAACGGTCCACCGTAGAGTTTCGATCCAAATGTAACGAAGGTCCGTCATGACCTAACAAACATTTTTGTCATTACATTTCTTCAGCTATCTCATATGGTTTCTGAGTTTATCCCATAACAGTGTTTTTCGGACTTTGGGCAAAAATTCGTGAACGGAAAAAGATTTTCGACCGTTCCTTATTTCTTATCAACTAGACATGGTCCCGACTTTTGTCCGGGAATATGAAAAGGATATGTCCCACCATTTTTCTGAAAATGAGGCAGAAAAGAAGAAGAAGAAGAATAACGAGATATCGCGATAACAAATTTTCGAATGACGGCCATTTTGAAAATGGCGGACGAATTTTTTTTTTGACCAACCATAAATGAAGATCTTAATGAGAGGAGTATTTTTGCTTCAATATGTTTTCATAAATTTTTTATTGTTTCCGAGATATCGCGATAACAAAATTTCAAATGGCGGCCATTTTGAATATGGCCGACGAAATTTTTTTTCAACCAACCATTAATTAAGATCTTAATGAGAGGAGTATTTGTGCAACAAAACGTTTTCATAAATTTTTTATCGTTTCCAAGATATCGCGATAACAAAATTTTCAATGGCGGCCATTTTGAAAATGGCGGACGAAAATTTTTTTTTGACCAACCAGAAATGTAGATCTTTATGAG